>JBAMBL010000605.1:0-18780 GCA_037043405.1 Drosophila subquinaria
CTTTTTTTCATCAGTTCAGAATCAGTTAGTTTGTATAGTTTTAGGTTGAAGTACATATTTATTTTTATTTAATAACATAAATAACTTGATTAAGATGAATATGTGAAATACTTTTTATTTAATTAAATGCAAAAAAAACATGAACCGAAAAAAATTTTTTTTGGCTCTTTTTAAGTCAACTTGGCTAATTTTTTGTCTCAATCAGCTGTCCATGCCATGGCATCCAGTTCAACTGGAAGAGCTGCAGATGTCCATCAATTGTCCACTGGTTCACCGCTCACGTACAAACGCCAAGCCACCTTTGACCTGGCTTATTTTTTGATTGTTTTTTTGGCTCAGATTTTTAAGTGGCAGCCGTGATCATTGCAATCAAATCAGTGCTGCCAGATAGTTCAACTCAAGAAAAGTGGCAGTTAAACAGCTTTTTAAAGTTTAAAAATACATAATTGATTTATTCGATACATAAAACATGGTGAAAAATACATTTTAATAATTATTGCGCATGCGTTCGATGGGTTTTCTTGGTTGAATGCGTAGACGCTTTGATGAGCCAGCTGGCGAGGTGTGAACACTATACTGATTGTCCAGCGTGTGAGTTCGTTTACGTTTCATGCTCTGTATATCGGGATCATCATGAGCATTCATGGTGCGCACCAATGAACCAGCAATGGAGGCGCAACGTCGAATTAAAGAGCCCGATGTGGAGCTAGCGTTCTCTTTGTCCGCACTGCGATCGGATCTTAGGCTCGCTGGCAATCGCATCACAGACGACATTATTGACCAGAGTCGTCCTGGTTCCGACTGCGAGACAGAACTGGCTGTTGTGCATTTCTTATCATTATGCGTGGATGCGCTGTTTGGCAGGAATACCTCCTCGTCGCTTTCAACATCCTGCACACAACTGAAGACCTTTTGATTGGAGCACGCACGCAACGGCGGACGAGCACGTGGTCCCTGTGGACGTTGTACCGGCGGTCGTACCTTATTCGGCGAGAATTCACCGTTCAGCTGGCGTGGTATAATCTGTAATCTACGACGCTCTTTGATAGTGGCTTCAACGGGATCAGTGATTGGACTGCCGCTCGGATTAGGCGTATAAAAAACATCCTTCTCCTCCTGTACGGATTCATCGCCATCTACTTGTGCTGTGGGCGCTTCAATCTTGAGCGGTGTCTCGAATTTAATGAGCTTCTTATTGATAACGGCGCCTGGAATGCGTGTAATTGGCGTTATTGGAGGCATTCCGCCAGCTGATCCCGCCACTGGAGCAATGCAATTGCTATTGCCCTGCTGTATGTTGGCACTCAGCTCGGCAGTAGATGAAGATGACGTGATGATCTCAACGCTCTCACATGAATTGTAAAGTGTGCTTGTTGTGCTGCCGTTGGCTGTGGAGACGGGCAGGGAGTTGCTCCGGCTGCCATGCTGGGTGCGTGTTATGATTATCGATTCAGTGGTTAGCTTTTGAGCTGAAAGCAATATCTGGTATGCCCCTGTGTTGGTCGAGCCCATCTCACGATGCTCCTCCACACTGGCCTCGCTTTGTGTGCGTCGCACGGCGGGGGACAAGCGTAGATCCAATGCCGATCCATGATCGGCCGTATTATTCTCACTCAAGTCGAGACGGACGCGTCGTTGACCAGCATGTTGGGTGGCCAGCATGCCCACGCCATGCTCGACAAAAGCCTTTTGTATGCTCTTCGACATGACCTGGCGCAACGGCGTCACAGCACTCATCTTGCCACGACCGGTAACCTTCCATGGTCGCTGTTGCGGCTGTTGGGCTAGACTGTTGTTATCCGTTATAGCAGCTGGTGTGTTCTCATAGCCACTGAGATGGATGCTGGACATGTGACCACTACCGCCTCCACCACTGCCAGTGGCATTGAAAGTTAGCGTCTCCTTTGGCTTGGCGAATACGCTGCAAACCTGCAATGGCGTCGATGTCGATCGTATTACTTTGGCGCCAATGATGCTCTGCTGGTGCACAGTGTCTGGCGGTGCAGCCAACTGTCCAATGCTACGACGCTGTTGGTCAGACAAATTAACACTATCCGAGGATAGATTGCGTATCGATGATACACTGAACTCCTCGTGGGTGAGACGACTTTTGGCCTTCCAACGGAGATTGAACAGCGATATTGGTGTGAGATGTAAATGCTGATGCTGCGTCTCGTTCAGATCCTTGGCAATGCTGGGAGACGTTTGGGTCGATATTGTGTTGGCGGCAGGCGCTGTTGCCTTTTTCACCGTTACCTTCGAGGCATCCGTATCGCAGGTGCGATTCTGTTCCAAGCTGCCAGAGCTGCAGTTCTGACCCAAGTCAACGCACTTGCTAAACTCGAGCAAATCATCGATTTTCGTGTATTGCCGCAAGCATTTGCGACACCGCAGCGGCAAATGAACGCTCTCAATGTGCGCTAAAAGCTCAGCGTACATTTCCTCGCGCAGTGTCAGCGGCTTTTGTTCACAGATCGGACAGAATACATATATGGTCGTGGGTTCCGTCACAACAGCATCCTTAACCATGTCATCTCCATCCATTTTGCTTTGCTTTTGCTTAACCGCAATGGCGTGCGTGTCAAACTGATGCTTTTGGCGGCATTTGGCGCAGCAAAAAATGCGCTTACAAATATGGCACTTGGCCTGCAAGTATAAAGTATTTTTTGCTTTCAATTTGAATATTATCGCTGATTAAAGAGCACTATTTACCTCATCCATTAAACGCATGTCTAGTTGTTCTAATATTTAATTAAACGAATTATAAAATACATCCAAATGAAATTTTCAACACGAACGCCCCCACACACATACATACATACAAATATTGCAACGGTTCTTTTGCATGCATGCATTTCAATAAAAATGATTTCGATAACACTCGAAATCGATCATTGGATATCTGATTACACACGTTACAAAATCGAATATTCAGGGATGCCACAGAAATCTCTTTCGCTTGAATTTCACCTCAATTTCATTTCGCTTTGCCACAGGTAAATTCGCAGAATAATTTTACGCAAAATAAACTAGCGCTAAATCCGCTGGCGTCCGATGCTGCCACCTAGTTCGACTTACATTTTAGAAGTCAGGGGCAGCGATGCCACATTTTGTAGTCAGAGTTCGAAGTAAGGTATTTAAAATATATACATAGAACCACTTTTGTTTTCCTTAAATTAAGCATTCAAAAAATAGATCTTTTGAGGTAAATCAAGTTTTACCGAAAAAAACCTTTAACTTATTGTGCAATTTTTGAAAACATTTGTAACGAAGAGCTGCCAGACTAATGGCAGACAGTCGCTAAAGTTGTTAAGTAACTTTTATTTTGTCGCGCCAATTGCTTTTAAATTTTTTGTAGCCAAACAAAGTCAATTATTATATAAATGAATGAAATTATATAAATTAAATTAAAAAATTAAATCTCTCGAGGTTCTGTGGCATCTCGGAAATTTCCGTGCGGAAATGCTTTCTGCACAATTCTAATTCGCTTGCGATTTCTGTGGCACGCCTGATTGATACAGTCGCTGTGAGTTTGTAAACCTCATTAATATATGAATTGATTACTGCGGACGGCTGTCCGCGCTAGTGACGAAAGCAGCACGAAGGGGGCGAAAGGCGACTAGCAATATATATGCATGTATAGTCAATATTATAGAAAATTTGCTATGACTGTCCGATCAGGTCGAATTATATACCGATCGAAATGTATAGTATTAACTAACAAAAATGCATACTAAGTCTTTGGGAAACTCAGCTGGCTCGTGAGATAAGCAGGTATTAGTGGGAGGGGAAAAATTTAAAAGATTGGAGCAAATGGGGCCGTTGGAGCCTTTTGGTAAATTTGTTTAATTTTAAGTTTTCGTATCAAAAATACACGTCGATCGAAATCTTGATCATCAAAATCCGATCTCTGACTGAAAAGATAATTAAATTTGAAATTTTTTGTGGCCTTCCAAAAGTTAGATGAAAAGTCAGTTTGTCTGTGTGTAAGTACATATGTTTGTATCAAATCGTTGATATAGCTTAAAAGTTTGAATGAGGACTTGTTCACGATTAAAAATCTAGAAACGTTTGTTTTCGAAAAATCGCTCGTTTAGCGGGAAATCGCTAATACCTTCTAAAATTGAAGCCCCACAGTAACCAAACGATAGAAGCTACAGATATGATCTATGTATATGTCGTTGAAAAAGTAGTTTGAAGGGCTCTTAGGCATACCTTCAAAGTTTTTTTTAAGTAGATAGATAAACAACTACAGGTGAAATAAGGTATTTTTTCCCACATTTTGCCGTTTTTTTTTAGAAAAATTTTCAATATATTGTAGTATGTACATTTTCTCACTAACCAGTTACCAGTTAACTGAATATATACGTTTTACTTGGAATTGGAATAGGACGGCAGCAACTAAAAATCATAACAGGCAGAGCTTGAGAGTACTGTTAGCTTTTGCGCTAGGCAATCGTGTTTGTAAATGTAATCTTTCTTTTTCTGATAATAAAACAAAAATATTTTTATATTCTTGAGAAAATTTATAATTAAAAACAATAATGCATACAAAAGAATTGACCTTCATACTTGTGCATTGCAAAACGAACAAGTGTTGCCAAACAACTTTTTTTTGCTTGTAAGAATGCGGGCTTTAATTTGTTTAAGTTTAGGGTGTCTCTGCAACGCACTTTGACTTAATGTGTTTTTATACACATTACTATTTAGGCTCTACTAACGTAGAGTTCTACAAACACTGAACACCTTTTGACACACTTATAATGGAAAATTTCTGATATCTTATTCCGAAAAAACATTTAATTGAAAAAACATTTCATGCCCCAAAATTTTTGATATCCTTTATCTTTGCATTATTAATTTCCAACTTAAATTATTTTATTAAACATTTTTGTATAGGTACAAAAGTGCGAATATGCTTATTATAAATTATTACATTTTTTCGGATTGGTACACATATGTAGCATGACAACAAACCAAAAAAAATAAAAAAAAAATGCTGGAGTATATTATTTGAATAGGTAAGGTTGTATTATTTAACTCTTAAAAACAAAAATGCTTTAATACATTTTTTTGGATTCGCATTTTAAGTTCAATTTTACAAATGATCAACTTATGAAAACTAAAAACTAAAAAACTTAAGTTCTTGTCAATAAAATGCAAGTTTTGGAGATGAAATGTACATATGTACATATGTACATATACACTAGTCGGCATATTTATTTTGACAACATTTAAAGTTAAATATATCCATAATTTGATCCTACTTCATGTACATTTTGGCATCAATGGAAAGGTCATTTCAATTCCGTTTGAATGATACAAAATTTTTCTTAACCCATTAAGTACCCATTGAGAATTTTGAATTTTAAAAAACGTCAATTTTAAAACTTTTTTCCTCGATTTTTTTCAAAAAATGTTTTGATGCAAAAAAATTCTTCATACAATTCTAATAGTGACTGCAAAAACAATTTTTCAAAAATCTCTTTGCTAGTATTTTTTATAATTTTTTGAAAACTGCAAAATATGACTATTTTAACCCCTTTTTCCTACTTTTCATACAAAAAGTGTCATTTTTGCAGTTTTCAAAAAATTATAAAAAATACTAGCAAAGAGATTTTTGAAAAATTGTTTTTGCAGTCACTATTAGAATTGTATGAAGAATTTTTTTGCATCAAAAAATTTTTTGAAAAAAATCGAGGAAAAAAGTTTTAAAATTGACGTTTTTTAAAATTCAAAATTCTCAATGGGTACTTAATGGGTTAAGAAAACTTTTGTATCATTCAAACGGAATTGAAATGACCTTTCCATTGATGCCAAAATGTACATAAAGTAGGATCAAATTATGGATATATTTAACTTTAAATGTTGTCAAAATAAATATGCCGACTAGTGTATGTATAAGTATAATGGACAGTTACTCCAAATATTTAAAAAATAAGTTTTAGGAACATTTTTAACATTTTTTGGTTTTGAAAAATATTTGCATGATTCTGTCCTATTTGGTTATTAACAGATACAATCTGAATTCGGTTTGACAGTGTCCTTGAACAAATCTTGCAATCGCATCATAACTTTGTCATCCATGTGCACTAGCATATTATTAAGCACAAGACTTTTAATATCATTGCCTTCATCGTCAAATACATTCTTCACGAAACGCACATCATTGAAATCAAAGTCAACATCGGCGTTATAAACACGAAACGGTTTTCCTTGTCGCGTTCTGCAAAAATGTTTGCGTAACAAATTTCGAGCATCTTCTGGCCAAATGCGATCCATGTTGAGGGGCATCAGACCAGTGATGCACAGTTCGGTGGCCTCAAAGTTATGCTTAAAGAAGTGCTCCTCGCATACCCATAGTTCTGTTGTCATCACTTGAACAGTATCTCTGCCAGCATCGACCTGTTTCACTTGAATGCAATCCGAGTCCACTTGTCTCACTAGAACACGTTGATATTGATTATTAAGCTTGACAATACACACAGCACCTGGTTTTGGATTGAGGTGTTGGCGTCGATTAATTGGATCCTGATAATAAACTTGAATTTCCTTTTCCAGTTCGGTAACCGGAATACCCAAAAAATAAGAGTTTATCTTGAATTTAGTCATCTTTACAACTAGTTTGGATGGCGAATCGACCTGAAAGTATAAATTGCTTCTAAATGCATTTCCACATCATTAAAAAATCTAAAAAAAAACACTTACGGATAATAAATAGAACTGTATTTGGTAATTTTTGGGATAAGCTAATGGATGCATGATTTCATTATTCCACAACTGATGGCGATATCTGCAGGTTAAACGCCGGCATTCGCCATAGACAGACAATTTCTGGCACAATGGTTGTCGGTTGCGATCTGATTCCGAAGCGCTACGATGCACAGTTAGCCACGTTATCCAGTTTTCCGGCACAGTTCGATCATGGTTGAGCATAAAATCACAAATGTGCCACATTTGAACGAGTTCTCTATCGCCATTGCCCAAGAATACGATGGATTTGGCCTGCTTTGAAGTTTGCTTTTGTGCTTGATAATTGCCATAATATAGATTGAAACGCATCTTAAAACTTGGCCAGTTTCTGGCTGGCGTATAGTGGACCAAACAATCGATTTGATCACGCAACTTGGGTATTGTCTCGTCCGTGGCAATTAGGACTTTTGATCCTTTTCGCTGTTTGATCCATTGCTCGTAGCATTGCAGTCCGTGATTATCGTAAATGATGAAACTTTTAATATTTGCTGCCGAAAGCAGTTGAACTAGCTGATCCCCATCCTTTTTTGAGTGGCATGCCAGGACAATGCGTTCCTCATTAAGTTTCATCGTTTTGAGCAATCGAATAATATCCTGTTTGCATTTGTCGGGGTCAGTGATGAGTATATCTAGCTTAACGCCACCGTAAATGGTCGCCTCCAAGGCATCATCGAACAAGAGAAGCACATCGGGAAGCTTTGGCAGCAAACGATGCATTATCGCATCGCTCCATAGACGTCCCACGATCAGCAGCTGTGTGCGATCCATTTGAATTCGCAGATAGCTGAACAGCCATTGAATCAATTTCTCGCAGTCCATACGACGACAACGCCACATATTACAAAGATCATCAATGGCAACACAGCGTATGGCCAATGGATTAAAGATGTGCGTATCTTTGCCATTCAAGTCGCATAGTTGAAGCATCAGATCGACGGTGGTCAACAAGATGCCGCAAGGATGACGCCCCAATTGTGCAGTGACCGCATAAACGTCGCTTCGTTCGAAGAGCATAATCACTCGATCCATATTGCCAAGGGATTTGCTGGTCAAGGAACCACACCATCTGGCTATCTCTTTGCCCTTCTCGGCATTTGAGCACAAAATGATGCAGCTGGGACCATAGTCGTTCGTATCATTGTCACGTTGCAGCGCTTCCGTCATAAATCTGTGACATAACCACGGCAAATAGCACCACGTCTTGCCAGACTTTTGATTGGCAACAACGCACAGGGATCGACCATTTGCCACATGTGGCCAGGCAAAGCGTTGCAAGCATTTGGCTCGTTTATTGCCGATCTTTAATTCCATCATTGCCGCCATAATATCTGGATGAAGTGTCCTCAATTTCTTTATTTCAAAGCACGACTCCTGCTCATGTTGACTCTGGGCAAAAACACCATATTTGATATAGCTGTAGACATGTTGTGTGGCCGTTTTAATCGGATCCAGTTTCTTGCCATTGGAATCTGGAGATTCGGCGACACTGATGTCATCGGATGTGACGCTTTTATCAGTCTCCATTGGCGTTACTTGTAATTTTGGTGACTTTGGAGCGGGTGTCATATCTTTATCCTTTACTACTGCTTTCTGAGGGGATGTCATTTCCATTTCCTTAACTGTTGTCTTCTGAGGGGGAGTTATTTCCATTTCCTTTACTACTGCCAGCTGAGGGGGTGTAGTGCCTTCTTCCTGTATCACTGCCTCCTGAGGGAGTGTCATTCCTATTTTCTCTACCACTTCCTTCTGAGTGTCTAGAGGTGTAGTTTCCTCTATTTCACCATCTGTTTTAATATGCAACCTGTCGCTTATTGTCGACGATCTTATTACCATCACCTGTGTCTCGCTGTCCTTTTTCTGCATCAGAGTTTTGATGCGTTTTTGAAACACATGCGGCAACGGCTCCGTTGAGTGTATCAATAAGTCGACCTTGACACCATCACACTCTGCCAAAGGCGACAACATGTCGTCACATAAGACCAACACGGCATTGAGCAACTGCCATAAAAAAAAAACACAGTGATCAATAATTTGCATTTTGAAAAAAAGGAGGAAAAAGTGGTTAAAATAGTAATTTTTAGCAATTTTCAAAAAATTATAAAAAAAAAAAATTTGCAGTCACTATTTGAATTGTTTAGAGAAAGTTTTTGCATCAAAACATTTTTTTTTTGAGACCGAGGAAAAAAGTCAAAACAGTAAACATTTACAAAAATTCAAAATTTTTTAATGGATTAAGGAAAGTTTTGTATCATTCAAACGGGACTTTAATGACCTTTCCATCCAAAGTTTACATAAAGTATGTTCAAATTATGAGTATATTTAACTTTAGCTTTGTCAAAGTATTTATGCCGATGACTGTATGTAACAGGAAGGATGCGTGAAAGATCCCATAAAGTTTATATGTATATATTTATATCTTCCTGATCAGTACACCTAAAATCGTAACTACCACTCCTGTCCGTCTGCTGTCTGTCTGCTTGTTTGTCCGTTATTAACAAACATTTAGTTTTTTTGACAACTCAATTTTTCAACTTTTTTTTCGCGATTTTATCCAACAAATATTTTAATGCAAAAATTTTTTTTCAAAAATATTTTTGCTTGTATTTTTTAAATTTTTTGTAAACTGCAAAAAAGTCACTTTTTGTGTGAAAAGTAGGAAAAAGGGGTTAAAATCGTCATTTTTAGGATTTTCAAAACATAAAAAATACAAACAAAAATATTTTTGAAAAAAAATACAGTCACTCTTAGAATTGTTTGAAGAATTTTTTTACATCAAAATATTTTTTGGAAAAAATCGAGAAAAAAAGTTGAAAAATTGACTTTTTTTAAAATTCAAAATTTTCGATGGGTACTTAATGGGTTAATTAAATTTTTGCATCATTACAACGGGATTTAGTTAAATAAAAGATTAACATAAGAAACCCGCATCAAAACATCTTTATTATACGCAAATTTGACAAATTTATGCTGTATGAAGACATAAGTGGTTCACTGTACGTGTGTGGGCACAGGGTATTTTACTGCCGAGTTCGCTCGACTGATAGTCTTTTGCTGTATGGTTCGTCGTCTCGCTCACACCTGCAGCGGTCGCTAGTGATTTGTCAAACTTTTTGAATGTGTCTTTTCACCTGCTTGCTACTTACGCCTTCAGTCCAAACGCGCACAATCATGTCGAGCATCTTGTTGGGTTTGCTTAACAATAAACAGGCGACGCTGCGCTTGCCCAGTTGTTGCTTTATGTCCTCCGCTTCATCGGCCTGCTCACAGACCATAGCAATGGAGAAGATATTGAAATCTTTGGATTTTATGTACTTTGCCACGAAATCATAACTAAACTCTTTAGTTGGGGGCGTCAAATAATAATATTGAACGCCGTCGCATTTATATAAGCTAAAATAATGTAAATCTTCCTCCATCGTTTCCAATACTGCGTGCTCATTACAATTTGCTTTGTTATCGAAATATGATCCGTCGCCACGGTTGCCACTTAAAACATCTGATTGAGCCAAAAACAAACAAAAAATGAGCCAAATTGATTTAAAAAGAGCCAAAAATAAAAAACATTTCGTTCACAAACACTATTTAATCGGACTAATGATTGTCTCCTAACATAATTTTGTACTGATTTTATGTTATTTACATTATTTGATAAATGGAATTTAAAATTTTGAACTAACAACGTATATAAAAATTAAATTCTTAATAAATACTTATTTTAAAAAGTCAATTTAACTCGGCTTTAACAAAACCAATAACCATATTAATTTGGTTATGAATATAAAGCTCACAAAAATACTTAAAAATATCCCAACTTTGTACTCTGTTTTAGTTATGTTTCGGTATTTTCAGTCTATTATCAATTGGCGACAGCTAGCAGCTGTTAAGTTCGAATTTTGGGCTTAATTTTCTTCTTTTTAGCTTTTTATAATTGCAAAAACAAATTTGTTATAAAATGTTTGTTAAAAATGTTTGTTATAAATATAAAAACTTCAAAGCTCGATTAAACTAACAAAAATGTCTGCTAAATTTTAGAGAAAATACCAGGCAAGATACTTTTCTGAAATGAACATTTATGTGGGAACGTACCTTTTTTTTAGGTAACCAAGGCTGGAAAACGTTTTTAGTAATTCAAAACGCATAGGATTACTAATTACTTTATTAACTTAATGTAACAAAAAGTTTTGGAAAATATAATAAGAAATGCGCTTGTCGCGCTGATGAGTTGAAAATCGAGTTAAGTTGGTTGCGCTGAATTGCGATCAAAAGGTATCGATATTGTTTTATCGAAACTATTGGTGGCGGAAAGTGCTGCCACACGTTTTAGTACGGTAGCGCTAGCTTTTGGCTGCATTGCGAAACATAAATACGCAACCTATGGTTTTATTTTAAAAGTAATTTGTGACGGCACAACTGACCAGTAATGCCAATTTGGCCTTTTTTCGGATAGATTTGTCTGGGCTTTAACTGCTTCAGCCGGGAAAAATCTCAAACAACTTCTATACGAAAATCTGGATTTTTTTTAGATTCAATTAAATTGAATCCAAAAAGGATTCTATACTGCCGATTTTGGAACTTTTTGAAAATGTATTATAAAATTTTTAAATTTTATGCATATGTATATTTTATCTTTTATCTGCAGATACGGTTTGAGTAGACACAAAACATGTTGTCATACGAATAAATTGCTTGGCAAATACCTAAAGATGATAGGCACCATGGGCGAAGTTCAATGACAAAGAAAACGCCGAAAAAATATCATTGAAGATGCTTTAAAACTTTTCAATTAAAAAAAAAATAAAATTTGGCCAGTTTTTCCGTCTTATTTTTAGTTTGTCAGATTTTTTTCCCCTGTTTTCTTTGGCCGTTTTGTCTTTTCTTTCCGGAAAATATTTGTCATCACTGCAATTAACGTCATCACTTTTGCACTTTTTTTTTAAACATTCTCTCAACTTCAAAATTGAGGTTTAAGATTAAAAATATTTCTTGGTCTCTGTATTATTATAAGTGAATGTTTTTTAAATAAAAAAAAAATACAATTTCTGATTATAAGCAAGTTGGGAATAAAGTAAACATTTCAAACGATGACTTTATTCCTGAAAAAATTATTGATTTGAAACAAATAAAATCCAATTATAAATTGGTGTACCGCCGTACCTGATTTCAGTTGAGTAACGTCTTTTCATGGATGAACTCTTTGACCGATAAGGACAGACAAAGGCTAAGGGGAAGGCGGGGAAACATGACGTTTCTTGAGTAACTATTAAAACGCAAAAACAGTCAATTGTTGGTTTTTTGGACAAGTTAGTCAACTTTTTTATTTCTTTTTTTTTTGTATTTATTTAATTAATAATAGATTAATTATTGTACGCTTAACCGAGAGAGTCCTATTCATAACCATACACACTAAATATGCACAAAATGTTGTATTATTACACAAAAATATAAATGAAGTTGAATATACCTCAAAAAACATGAAAATTCTACGGTACACAAGAATAGCAAGAGAAAATGTAAACTGAACAAAAGGGTGCCAAGTAAATAATGTTAAAGCATAGGTAATTTGAAATACTAGCGCGTATAGAAAATGTTGATATAAAATAATTTTCACATAACATTGGTTTTTGTCTTATATTTTTTTTTGTTTTCATTTTTTAAGATCATTTTAAGTTGTTTTTTTTTTGTTTCTTTCAATATTTTACCGCCTTAGACCTGCACAATTTGTTTAGCTATCTTTAATTTTTTTGTTATTACTTTTGTTTGTTTGTTTTTTTTTTTTGCATTATATATTAGACTGCATGCTAAACGTAAAATATATGTATATATATATAGAATTTTCTGTATAGGTTGTTGTTGCATGGTGTCAAAACGCCTGCCGCTAGGGAGATGCAGTCACTTTCTATTTATCCATGCCATAGACATTCTCATCGGAGTAAGCTATGTACAGGAAGTAATCCTCCTCGTGGTGTTCCTATACCGTAGGACAGACAGAGAGAGAGAGAGAGAGAGAGAGAAAATAAGTTATTGCATTCAGATAGAAACAATAATAAAAATTTTACCTGGTAGAGGGAGCCCATGGTTGCAGATGTTGGAGGAATGACATTGTTAACGAAGAAGAAGAGTGCATCCTCGGGACGTAGGTGAATACGTTTGCGTATGAGAAAGTAGAACTGGCCGACGGTCAAATCAGATGGCACTAGATACTTCTTCTTGTCCAAATCGCCGATGCGCGCCTTTGGTGCTTTCTCAACAATTACCTTAAATCAAGCAGAAAGCAGAAACGAAAACATGATTAGATACCTACATACATACAGACGTGCAAAAAAGTATTAAAATTGTCAAAAATAATTTTAATTGCGTCTTCTAAAAGGCGAATACGTGACTATATTTAATACAGTCATACATACTCATTTGTGTTCATTCATTCTGACATATTTACTAACAAATGTAATTGCATTTTTGTGTATAGCACTTTGTGAACAAAGAAAACAAAAATTTAAAAAAAATGACAAATCAAGAATTTGACATTTAACAGGTTGGAAGGCAAACATTCCAAATAACAGAACAAAATGAATCTAGTTTAACATTGCTGTTAAGCTAAGCTTAAAGCTTAGCTAACAAATTGCCAAATACTGCTCGACGTCATTGACCACTCTCAAGGTGAAGGTGGCCCACTGTATTACTTATGTACATTACGTACATACATAAATACATGCAAATACATATTCATGTATAATATGGACATATTATAGCCACTGACCAGCTGGCCTTGCCTGCATTTGGTTTGTCATCAGCTGTTATGTGACTTGTGTTCAATGCTTGCCAAAAAAAAAAAAATAAAAATCAAATGAAATGCGAAAAAGAAAATTGTGAAACACAAACAAGCAAAACAAAAATTGTTGATCAAATATAGACGCAAGAATTAAGCAAAACGCAGAGGGCGTTAGAGAGAGAAGAGAAGGATGTTTGCATGATCATTGCTGAGAGCGTTAGAGAGAGAAGAGAAGGATGCTTGCATGATCATTGCTAAGTGCAAAAGAAAGGCATAAAGTTTGCAATGCATTTGCTGATAACGGGAGTGAGAGCTTTGCTTTCCAGAGTGTTTACGCAGCAACAACGTTTGTATATGGTGAAATAAGCAATCAAACAAAGAGAACAGAGCAAAAGTCGTTATGACTAATTCTCTACTCATTGCAAACGGAAAACGAAAACAAAAATTAAAGCAACAATTTCTGAAATAAGCCAAAATCATGGAATGCGTTTGTTTTTATTTTTATTTTATGCGCAGTACTAAAGTAGTCTGTTGAGCCTTTTCGCCAACCAACAAACAAAAACAAAAACACATTCAACAACAATTTTGATTTAAAATCAAAAACAAAAAGCAGAAAAAACAACTGGCTTGTTGGCCGTGTGATTTCGTGCTGCGGGGAGATTACGCTGTGGGGGGACTCACGAAGCAGCAACCAAGTGAAAAACAACACTACAACAGCTGGGAGAGCGAGTCAGCTAGCAGTTAGCTCGTCCACACACTAACACACTCGCACATGAGTTGAACAAAGCGAGTTTTGTATGTGTATGTGCGCACATCAATTTGTTTGATTTTTCACTAGACATTTAGCAAGCATTGACTCTGACAAGTGCGATATATTTGAAAACAACATATGTGAAAAACTACCATTGACAATAAATACCACAGAAATGGTAATAAAATTATTAACAATTGCAGGTAGAGCCAATTTGCGCATTATTGATTTTCCCCGCTGATGTGTGTAGCAACAACAACACAATAAAATAGAACGACGCAAAACAATCGCATACATACAAACAACCCACACAATAACACCACACATGCACGCACACACAGATACATCCATACACAGACACAGTGTAGGGCTGGATAAAATACATATAGACAAAAATAAATAAAAATGTGTACTTACGGGTACACGGTCGGGATATTTACGACGGATCTTGTCGCCTTCGGCGCGACGCTTCTCAAATGCATGCTCCTCTTTATATTGGAACTTCATGATTGTTCTTGCTAAATAATTGTATAAGAAACGCAGTTTTCACTTTACTCTTCAGACAAACAACAAAAAAAACAAGCTGTCACTCTCGTATTTGGTTCACTTATGTTGGCTGTGCACTTCGGTATGACCAGGCTAAATACAATTAGAGAAAACCAAAATCAGTAGAGTTGCGCTTAGTTCAATTGCTGAATAGGTTCAATCGTTCATTTTTCAGTCGTGAACTAAATCAGTCATTTAGTTCAGTTATTTAATTGGTCAGTTGGACTATGAACGATGAACGGTTTCTATTCAGTTGGTCATAAACTATAAGCGATATGGTTTATATTCAGTTGGTCATGAACTATGAAAGATGTATAGGTCATTCTGATCAGTTGGTCAGTTGTTTATGAACGATGAACGACGTGAATAGGCTACAACTATTGGATATGAGAAAATAGAGTAAATTTTTTTTTATTTTGGGCACATTGTTCAAAACTTAAAAAATTTGAAGTTGAAACATTGTTACTTGTAAATAAAGAAGAAATTTAATCCAATCGCGGAAATCCATGCATATAATTCTAATTGTATTTCTCTAAGAAATTAACGATTTAGTTCATGATTGACTGAATAAGTTCATTCGTTCATTTGAACTTTTTCAGAACGAAACGACCACGGTTGCCACAATTGGCGTTTTTGCGCCAAAGCTGGCTCTTTTTTCATCAGTTCAGAATCAGTTATTTTGTATAGTTTTAGGTTGAAGAACATATATATTTTGATTTAATAACATAAACACTGGATTAGGATGATAATGTAACATACTTTGGAAACATGTGTTATTGCTTTAAGTGTTTGTGAAGGAAATATTTATTATATAATTAAATGCAAAAATAACATGAGTTGCAAAGAAAAGTTTTGGCTCTTTTTTAGTCAGTTTGGCTCATTTTTTGTTTAAAGCATAGTATCCAGTTGTTGAAAAACCAGTTTGAAAGGTATCAACTCCATATAAAAAAAAGGGTTGCAAACTGGCTCGAAATTATTTTGAAAGGCTATTTCTAAACCCTTGTATCCAGTACCTAAATTTGGGCAGCTCAGAAAATTTTTGGGTGTTTTACAACACTCTTTAATGACAGCTGGCAGCTTTTTTTTTTGACCTTTCAAAACATCGATTCGTTCAGTGTTTCGACTAGTCGAAATCATTTTGAGCAGCAATGGAGCCAAATAAGCAACAAAATAAGAGCCAAATTGAAATCTTGGAACACAAAGAGCGAATTAGAATTATTGAAGAGGAGCAACAGGAGTCAATATTGAGGGATTTGACCGAAAAAACAACATTTTGATGGGATTTTTGTAATTAATAATTGTTAATTTAATAATTAGGGTATTAGTCGCTGCTACTTCTCTTGTCCTGTCCATTTTGTCCATTTCCTCTTTATTTGTGTGCTCAATGTTATTTATTTGTTTGTTGTTCAAAGCTGACGAACAGTGTGACCACAGCAGCATAAGACCAACAATCTCTCAACTTTTTAGTGATTTTTGGTATTATGCTGTCACACTGAATTCTGTAAGGTCCGACATCAAAACATCGAACATTTTGACCGTCCAAAATATTTTCAGCTACTGGATATTATGCTTAAGCATAGTATCCAGTTGTTGAAAATTCAGTTTGAAAGGTGTCAACTCCATATAAAAAAAAGGGTTGCAAACTGGTTCGAAATTATTTTGAAAGGCTATTTCTAAACCCTTGTACCCAGTACCTAAAGCATAGTATCCAGTTGTTGAAAAACCAGTTTGAAAGGTATCAACTCCATATAAAAAAAAGGGTTGCAAACTGGCTCGAAATTATTTTGTAAGGCTATTTCTAAACCCTTGTATCCAGTACCTAAATTTGGGCAGCTCAGAAATTTTTTGGGTGTTTTACAACACTCTTTAATGACAGCTGGCAGCTTTTTTTTTTGACCTTTCAAAACATCGATTCGTTCAGTGTTTCGACTAGTCGAAATCTTTTTGAACAGAAATGGCGACCAACAAGCAGCAAAATAAAAACCGAATTGAGATCGTTGAACAGAAAGAGCGAATTAGACTGATTGAAGAGGTGCAACAGAGGTCAATATTGTGGGATTTGACCGGAAAAAAAAACATTTTGATGGGATTTTTATAATTAATAATTTTTAATTTAATAATTAGGGTATTAGTCGCTGCCACTTCTCTCATCATGTCTATTTGGTCCATTTTCTCTATTTGTTGTGCTCAATGTTATTTATTTGTTTGTTGTGCACAGCTGACGCAACAGTGTGACCACAGCAGCATATGACCAACAATCTCTCAACTTTTTAGTGATTTTTGGTATTATGCTGTCACACTGAATTCTGTAAGGTCCGACATCAAAACATCGAACATTTTGAGCGTCCAAAATATTTTCAGCTACTGGATATTATGCTTTAAGCATAGTACGCTCTAGCCGAAAATGTTTTTGCAAGGCCAAAACTTCATATAAAAAAAAGGGTTGCAAACATGCTCGAAATTATTTTGTAAGGCCATTTCTAAACGTATGTACGCTGTACCTAAATATGGGCAGCTCAGAATATTTTCTGGCGTTTTACAACACTGTTTGGTCAACAGATGGCAGCTTTATTTTGACCTTTCAAAACATCGATTGAATCGTTGTTTTGGATGGTCGAAATCAATGAACAACAATGGCGGGAAAAAGTAAGCAGCAAAATAAGAGCCGAATTGATGTCTTCGAAAATGAGGAACGAATAAGGCTGATTGAAGAGGTGAGAGAGAGGCCAATCATATGGGATTTAACCGATAAAAAGCATTTTGATGCGACATTTATCAAAAGTGCATGGGAGAGTATTGCAGAGGCGCTTAACAAACCTGGTAAGTTTTCTTGGACTGTTTATGAGACAATATTTAATGGATTACTTTGATTGCAGTACAAGATTGCAAGTCAGCATGGAGATCGCTTCGGGACAGCTACAAATACCACATTAAGGCGTCGGAGAAGAAGCGGGCAAAGAGTGGAAGTGCCGGTGGAGTAGGGCCACAGCCACCCATGGCCAATGAAGCGGTTGAATGGCATTTGGCGCCATACATGGCTTTTTTGCCGGAGCTCTTGCTCCTCTTCCGCCTCTAACAACAGAGCATAGGCCGTTTCCAAAAATTATGGTATTGGTCGCTGCTACTTCACAGATCAAGTCCATTTGGTCCATTTTGTCACTTTGATTGTTTGAAATTGTATTTACTTGTTTGTTGTGAACAGCTGACGTAACAGTGTGACCACAGCAGCAAAGAACCAACAATCTCTCAACTTTTTAGTGATTTTTTGGTATTATGCTGTCACACTGAATTCTGTAAGGCCCGACCTCAAAACATCGAACATTTCGAGCGTCCAAAATATTTTCGGCTAGAGCGTACTACGCTTAAATTTGGGCAGCTCAGAAAATTTTTGGGTGTTTTACAACACTCTTTAATGACAGCTGGCAGCTTTTTTATTAGACCTTTCAAAACATCGATTCGTTCAGTGTTTCGACTAGTCGAAATCATTTTGAGCAGCAATGGAGCCAAATAAGGAACAAATTAAGAGCTGCATTGAGCTCTTTGACAATGAAGAACGAATTAAATTAATAGAAGAGGTGCAACACAGACCGATCCTGTGGGATCTAACCTCTTTTAGTACAATATAAGTGGTCATTAATCCCATAATTAGGGTATTAGTTGCTACCAATTGTCTTATGACCGTATTGTCCATTTTCATTAATCATTTTTCAATTTAATTTAATTGATTTATTTTGTTGTTTATTTATTTTATGTGCACAGTTGACGCAACATTGTGACCACAGCAGCATAAGACCAACAATCTCTCAACTTTTTAATGATTTTTGGTATAATGCTGTCACACTGAATTCTGAAAGGTCCGAAATCAAAACATCGAACATTTTGAGCGTCCAAAATATTTTCAACTACTGGATATTATGCTTTATCTTTGGCTCAATCAGATATTATTAAGTGGCAGCCCTGG
>JBAMBL010000606.1:0-51921 GCA_037043405.1 Drosophila subquinaria
TCGCATAATCCCATTGAAGTGTTTAATTAATGTACGGAATTTCGGGCTTCCTTTTGTGCAATTAGAGTACAAATCAACTGTCAATAAGAGCACAGACAAACGAGTGTATGTATGTATGTATGTGTACACCTTGTTGTTGCACTACAGTGTACGGCCATCAACTTGTCTAGAGTATGCCCCTTTCACTCTCACTGTCTCACTTTCTCTCTCTCTCTCTCTCTCTCTCTCTCTCTCTCTCTCTCTCTGGTTGAATGTACACATTGGCTGCTGTCTGCAGTTGTGTTGCAATTTTTGCTGAAAACTGTTGACTTACCACCGATTGTTGCTTTTTGTTACACAGTTTGTAACCATGGAAAATAAATTCGTAATTTGAGTTGCACAAGGCAATTACGTTGCACAACATTGCGTATGCGTAATATTTGCCTTGGGCTCAGTATAGTAGTAGTTGCCAGTGTGTTAAGCAAATAAATAAATGATAAAGATAAAGAAAGCAATCCTTTTATATTTTTTTGTAAAAGACCGAATTCATTTAAAGCTTCGTTGGAATATACTAGCTCCATCGCACTATGGGGCATATGATCCGTTTCTTTGGCATAATTTATCACTTAGTCCGTAGATGCGAGATTTTTTTTAGTGCTATTCACATACTTAGGTACATATTCGGTGTGCGTGTTATCAAAACCGCGAGGTAAAAACTAGTGACGAAAACATTTTCATGGCCCAAAATTTCTGATATCTAATTTTGTGACGGGCAATATAAGAGTTAACATATAAACTATTTAAAAAGGTGCCGATGACTTATAAAAAAACTATTTCCCGAATGTCAATTTTTATTTTTTCCAATAATGTATATTTTATATTTAATATTGCTCGTCACAAAAATGTTTCCTATACATAAAGCATAATGTATGTATAACCTCATGTTGATATCATTATCATTTTTGCGTTCCCAAGATAGCTGTCAACTTACACACACACATATATACATATATGTAGACACGCACACATATAAAAGACACGGAGCAATGTCGCCACTTTGAAGTTGTTATTTTTTTTCACTTTTGTCGTTGGCTTTGAACGTTCAACGTAATTTTCCTCCCAGTTTATTTTTTGTTTGTGTGTCAAGTTTGCCTGTTGCACTTGTGGCTGCGACTGTGGCAGGGGGATGTGGCAACTTCTGAGCATTTTGGCGCAAAATTATTACTGATGTTGTCGCTGTTTTTGTTGCTTGATCTTGTTGCTGCCTTTTTATGGGAGTGCATTGTGCGGCATCTTTTGTCTAGCGCATGTCTGGGCGGCAACATGGTCCAAAAAACAATTGCTTTGCTTTAATTAAAAAGTTAAATTTGTGCCACTGTCGGCCGGCCTATGAAAGTGGCCAACAACACGAGCATGGAAGGCGGAAGAGAGGAAAAAGGACACAGCCAAGGACAGAAGAATGGGGAGGTAAGGACTTGCAAGGGAATGGGGTCAACGACTTGGACTTGGCTGAGATATTTGGGGTGAATCTTTTGCAAATCTGAACTCTGGAAATTACGAAAAACTTGTGCTGGCCAGCTTGTTGTCGCTTGTTGCTAACGTTGTTAGCTGTCAACCGGAGACAGTTACTGTCCTGTCCCTGCCACTTGGCGTCTTTAGCGGCCACCTCATCGACATGAACAGCAACAACAACAACAATGGCACATTGTGAAGCTCTTTTGTCAGCCAATAACATTTTTAGGACCTGCGGCTCTTATACCAAGGAATTATATTATGCCACAAAAAAGCTGAAGATTGTTTAGACTCCAAGGATATGGCCAGCTGTTCCTCCCCTCCCCACCCCTTGAATGGTCGTCCACTTTTGTCCTTGTGAATTTTAATTGAATAATGACTAAACGCAAAACTTATTTAAAGTGCATAATTTTCTGTTGAATATTCACTCATTGCCCGAGGGCTGTCAATCATTTGCTTTTTATTTTATAATTCTTCTCCTTCGCTCTTTTCTCTTTGACTCCCTCTCTCTCTCTCTCTCTCGCTCTCTTTCTGTCTGTCTCTCTGTTTTGAATCTAGATTTTTGGCTCGAAAAGATTAAAGGGAATTGCATAATCAGCGTGGCTAATCCGCAAATGTTTTGTGGTCGCATCTTCCCTATCAACCGATCCCTATGCCTCCCCTCAAATCCATCCCCTACCCTCCCTTTCCCTCCCTCTGTTGGCCAGTGAAACATTCCCATCTAATTGGCATTAGCCTGTCGCTGCCACAGGCGAAAGTTTTTCAGTGGCAGCTTTCAACGTTTTAAATAAAATTAACACAGAAATTATTTTAGTGTGCGCCAACTTTAAGCCGCTTATGCTTTTGGCCCAACACCATTTCAATTTGGCTTTTGCCTGCATTCAACCAGCAACAACAAAGTGCCACAAACCAAACAGAAAACAGAAAACAGAAACTTCTCCCATGCCATTTGCTTGCCAACCATTTTATCATTGACTTTAGGGCTAGTACAACTTTTTACTGGGCCCAATCAATGGCCAACTAATCAAAACTTGACATTTGACATGGCTTATAACAAACCCAACTTGATAGCAATAGTTCTGTCAGTCAATAAGTGCGTTTTAAATAATTGATTTGACTCTGTCTTTTATGTCAAGGCATGTAAGCTTAAAGATCTCTTTAAATAGTTATCTAAGTGCTATTTAATAAGGAATTTTTTAAGTTGTTTAACTAGTATTTTATTATTTTTTATTTTTATAAACTGTAATTACTAACGTCATGTTGTTTAAAATAAATAAAGTGGTACTAAAAGCTCAAGTATCAATTTATTTTTATTATTACGAGTGTTACTGTAATCATCAAATTAAAATATTTTTTATTTTTCACATGGATAAAGATAATTACCTGAGTATTTATGTGTAGCTTACGAATATTTCTAACAATTGTTTCTACAAATATTTTAAAACAGTAAAAAACAATAGCTTACTAAAACTTTATTTCGACCGATTGTTTCTATGGCAGCTATATGATAAAGTGAACCGATTTAATAAAAGGCCAGACCATATTAGAAATTAATCCCATCTCTCCAAAATCTTGTTATTATTATTATCGTATTTAATTTACCATACAAAGTTAATTTCACGCTGCCGCCAAAAAGTATGCTTTACTTTTGTGAATTCATTTCGATAGATACAATTTACATAAAGTCTATAGATACAGGATTTATGTACATATGCCTAAATATTGTCAATTAGCCAATAGCAGACAGAAAAGCTCAAAGCTGAAGCAGCAAACAAAATGAAAATAGAAATAGAAGCAAAAATACATTAAAAGAAAATTTGAGCCGCTGTCAAAAAGGCAATGGGATCAGTTCGCCAAACAGACAACAGACACCAACCCCCAACCAATCCCTGCCATCCCCCGCCAATACCACTCACATGAGGCTTATGGAAGCTTTTAAAAAGTCGTCGACACAGACTAAACAAGAGATGGAAAAGGACGCAGTTAGTCGCATTTCCTTCGCTTCACTTCCCTGCTCTCCTCTCCGCTATAGACTTTCACTCAGCCGCTAAAAGAAGCAAAGACTCTGTGCAAATTAAACGCTTAACTAACCATTAAACAAAGTTTTGCTTGTAGCTCTGCGGTTGCTTTTCTATTTGCTGTTGTTGTTGTGGTTGTTATTGTTGCTGTTGTGGTTGTTGTTTGCGTTTGGCTGCTGTTGTTGTTTGTTGCTGCCCTGCTTGTTATTTTTAATTAAGCAAATTTTCGGCACAAACATAAGAAAACAACTTAAAAATATACGCACACATACATACATACAATATGGTGAACACATGCGTGTGTGCATATACATATCTAAAAATATATACATACGTATATGTGTGTGTGTTTGTTTGAGAGACTTAAATAGGGTTTGAGGGCATGTTAAGAATCATATTGTTAATTAAAAATATTTTATGACAACCAAAACGATAGCTGGACAACATATAAATACGGCACACATACATATGAATATGTGTATGAGTGTGTTAGTAAATTTGTAACTTATTTATGGGCTGAGACCACAATGCACAACTAATGAAACAAAATGGTCTCATTCAATAGAAATGCACAAGTGTAAGCAAAGAAAATTGGCAAAACATACCAATAAAACAACACACACACACACACGCACAACCACAAGCTGGATAATACTATAAAATGAAAAGTAAACATGCAAGCAACTGATGATAAAAGAGAGCCTAAAGAGAAGCGAGAGGGAGAGGGACAGCGGATTGCGTGCGTTTTTGTTGCCTACTTTTAGGCAGAGCCGCAAATTATTTGCTCACACTTTGACTGCGTGAGTGTGACTGTGTGTGTGAGTGCTAGTGTGTGTGTGTGTGTGTGCACAACTACAACTACAACTACAAACCATTTCAACGGCTTGTTTATCTAGTTGTACATTTATTTGGCTAACTGCCTTCAACCGCAAAATGTTTTACCCGCTCGCCTCTCTCTCTCTTTTTCACTTTCCCTTTCCGTTTCCCTTGCCCCCTTAACCATTTAACAGCCCACAGTCTTCACGTCCTTTCCATTGTTTCTTTTTTTTTTTGTTGCTTTGACTTTTGCCACGCATTTGACGCTTTGGCAATTTACGTAAAATTTTACGAGGCTCAATTGTAAAATTTACCATGCACATTTTATGGCTTTGCTGGTCAAAACATTTCAACCTGCAGCATAAAAATAAAACCTTACAACGCCAAATCGCTTTTAATAAATAAATAAAATGGGGCTTGGGGCAGCAACTACAACAACAGTGCGAATAAAATGTTTGTTCCATTTTAATATGCATACAATTGCAATGAAATATTGATACTATTCAAAGCGAATCAGCAAATAAAATAGATTATTGTACAATTTATTTGCCAAGAACAGGCAGATAAAAATAAAACCAAAAAAAGAACAATATATCCAATAATTAAATACGTATGCTTGTCAAAGTAAATAGGTTCGATATAAATGGATATTACTTTATTATACCACAAAAAGTAATGTGCTCAATAATGTATGCAACAATTTGCCATTATCCCTATTTTATTAGTTTTTAATGCTAGAATTCATATCTCCGCCATTTCAATTGAGACCCTTTGAGAAAATTAATAAGAAAATATTTTTCAAACAAACTATTATATTTAAATATGTTTTTTAGCATACAGTTGTAAATAAATAAATGGTTTATAATTCATATTAAAAATACTCATTACTATGAAAACTTCTTGAATTTCCTTCTTTAAAATTAATTAAACAATACTTAGAAAACCTCTTTTAATGAAATACGTGTCTAAGATTTTTTATCATTATTTACTGAAAAAATGATTGTCGTATCTAAAAGAATAATTTGCAAGAAAAGAAACTTACATAGTTCAACACTATTTGCTGTCAACGGGCTTGAAGTAGCTACATTTCACAACTTTGCTAAGTATTAGAAAAGATAATATAGAGAAGAGTCGTTTGAATTTGGTCAGCAAAAATGTGGATAGATATACGACTTAAACTGATATAAACTGTAGGCATGAATTCAAAATATTATAATTTTGTTATGAATAAAAGTTAATTTTATTATTAACATGTCCGATAAAACAATTATCTTCTAATTGACAAATCTGGTTTAAGATCGAAAATGAAATGCTCACAGAGCCATATGTATATCGATTGCATTCCTGAATTGAAACCATTGCGAATAATTGTCGAATATTTGATCTGCTTCTGCAGTTACTTTATAAATAATAATATCACTTTCTGTAGAATTTGTGCCTTTAACAACTGATAAACGGCTCTCGTTTATTTTGTGTATTTTTTTTACTTTTGTTCATTTTGCTGTCTCTGTCTTTCCATTAGACATATCAGCGACAGGCTTTGCATACATAGTATGAAAAAGTTATTGTTGCAACAACTTTTTGACAGCTACATGAACATTTCGTTGATACTTTACAGTTGTATTGTTGCTACTGCTACTGCTGCTGTTGTTGTTGTTATTATTATTGTATGGCATTATCCGCATTTCGCTTTTTCATGCATACTTGAATTAATTTATTTTTATTTTTTTTGGATTTTTGGTACGCCCAGCTATTGTTTCACGTTTGTTGTGTGTGTGAGTATGTGTATGAGCATTGCAAGCATATTTTTTATAATCTGTTATCGAGAGGGTATATTCAACTAAGCCCATTAAGTTAGTGTCTTTCATAATGCAAGGACTAACGACTATATAACTAAATGCAACTATATGTGTATATATTTTATACATACAGTGGCGGAAATATTAATAGGGACACTCTTTCTTTTACTATAACAGCCATTGTAAGTCAAGTCTTCAAATTTAAAAAATATATTTGGAAAGGTCATCTAAATTCCGTTTGAATGATGTATAACTTTCCTTAACCCATTAAGTACCCATTGAAATATTCGAATTTTAAAAGTTAAAGCTATTAACTTAATTGAGCTTTTTTAACATATTCACGTTTTTAACAGTTTTCCAAATCTGAACTTTCTAAATTTAATTTCTTGCATAAAATTTAAATAAACATATGTAATCTATTAAGTACTTTAGGAGCTTAAATATGCCATTGGAGTTAAGGTTTTTAAAATATTGTTAACCTTTCATATACACTTTAATTAACTTTCAGCTGGTGTCATGAAGATTTAAAATTCATGTTGATTTAATTCCACAAGTAACTTTTTTTTTGCCTTGAACTATTTATGTTTTTATTGAAATAGTGTCATCATTCTTTTTAATACCTTATTAGAATAGATTCTTTTAAATTTATTTTACTTACTTCCTAAACTGAAAACTGATTAATAAAATTGAATAACAACAGACAACAAAAGTCGGTTTTTTTTAATGAAGATACAAATTTTAAATAAATTATAGTTACAAATTTAATTAATTTCTGTACATTTTACGCCAGAATATCTTTTCAATAGCTATCAAAAGGGGCCTATGTTTATGTTATACAGGGTATCAACTAGTCGGACGTCCAAAAGTATTCCAATTGGCATTCAGCAATCGGCTGACCAGCGATTTTTATGTGCCATTTTCAATAAACAGGCGCCGCGTTGCGTTTCTATCTGCGATTCTTTTATTTGTTGCTGTTGCTGTTGCAGGCGCTCAAAAACAATCAAATATGGAAATTTCGGACCAGCCAAAAGCAGTTGCCAGTTGCCAGTTTGCAGTAGTATAAAGAAGCTTGCGGCACACACAAAAACACACCGCACACACACACACACACATAATCCACATATGCCCCAAATGGTTGACGCCGACAATGTCCTCTGTCCTGTGTCCTTTGTCCTGTTCTGGTTTTGCTGGGAAGCCTTCGAGTCCTCGACTGTCGTTGCCATATCCGACTGCAACCAGTTACCAGTTACCAACTACCCGTTACCACTTGCCGGCTGTTGCCGTTGCCGTTGCATATTTCTGGGCAAATTCCAATGGCAAGATAACTATTTTCGATTGCGCATTTCTGTTCGTTGAGGCGGAAATATTTCAATTGTGACGCTGACTTGTAATTTTTCATGAACACCAGCTAAGAGGGGAAGGGGAGGGGAGGAGATGGGGAAGGGGAAGGGGCAAGGAAGTGTGCCGATTGGCAACTGACACTCCCAATGCACAAGCACCACACACATGCTGAGAGCCATTGTTGTAGTTGCTTTTTCTATATATTTTTTTTTTGGCTCATCACTGCAAGTGTATTTACCAAGTACTTATGTGTGTGTGTGTGTGTGTGTGAATCTTTTGTGTGTTTTTTCACACACATACACACGCTGAAGCAAATGCAGTAAACCGCAAATGTTTGTTACTCCATTACGTTTGCAACATTGTGTGTGTGTGTGTGTGTGTGTTGTGTTTTGTGTGTTTGTTGTGTGTGTTGTGTTGTGTGTGTGTCCTGACTGGCCCTATTAGGCAACCCCGTTGGGCATAAGTTGTGTCTGTTTCGCCTTTTGTATAGATTCGATTCAATGCCACAACTTTTTGCTGCCCAAAATCACAATCGCCCCAATTTTCGAATGAATTTCCCATCGCAAACTTTTCACTGCATTCCGTAAATGTGGAAATGTGGAAAATGCGCTTAAGCACACAGGTAATAGGTACGAGTATTGTGTATACAATTTATCAACTGACAACTGTAACCGAATGTGTTTGTTCAGTTTACAATTCACTTTCGTTCACATTTAACATTTCAACTAGTGCTGTGCAAATTCATACATTGAAAAATCGACAACTTCATTTTGCGGCAGATACTTTTACTCAATAATAATTTTTGATTATTAAATTAATTAAATCGATTTCAATAAAAATCTTAAAAATATTAAAATTGGGTTGATTTTCGACCTAACATTTAAAATTTACGCGTTTATTATGTATTTATTTTGTGAACTCGAAATATCTGTATTATTTGGAGATATATGTATCAACAACTCGCTTCATTTCTGTTGATATTTAGATATTGATATTAAACTCGATTCACTGTTTGGATTTATAATCTTAAATAAAATGCCAAATTGTGATTGGTTTTGAATGTTTATTTATATGTTAATTAAACTACATTTATGACACTTAGGACAACAACAATTACGATTAGGATAACTAGCCTAAAGACTATAATCATCACATTATGGCACAAATGTATGGATATATGTATGTATGTATGTTGTTTATGTGTTTAACTTAGTCTAACAGAGAGTTAAGAGTAAGGAGAGATTAAAACATATTAAAAAAAAGATAATTAACAAACCACTGACTAATTGATGGAGCGACTTATTGATCCACTCGTGTCTGCGGTCGTGACTCACGCGATTAGACGACCCGCTGCCTCGGCTTTGGCACGATAACGTCGACTGCTGGCACCGCTGTAGGCACTGTAACCACCACTGGCACCACCACTGGCACCACCACTGGCACCACCACTGGCACCACCACTGGCACCACCAGAGCCACCAGCACCACTGTGTCCATCGCCATTGAGTGTGGTTGTCGTGTGCGGCGCATAGAGACTGATGTTGTTGCGTGCGTGTCGATGACGATAGCGATAGCCCGTGATAAGCTCACGGACCGTCTTCCGATATTTATTCGACAGCACGCAATATAAGAAAAAATTAGCAGCCGCATTGATGGCCACCAAAGTATTGCACACATTTCCAGCGATTGTTTGATTATTCTGCTCGATTTGCACATACTGACAGAGTATCAAGTATATTGCCCACGGCACCTGACAGACGATGAAAAGCAAAACGACCGCAATCAATGTGATTGTCACGCGATTCTCTTGCGAAACGCTGCCCGTAATTCCAGAGTTGGACTTGCGCTGAATATAGATGAGATGGGAATTAATCAACTTATCAAACAATATTTAATTTCCATTTTAAAATTATGTATGTGAACTTACCTTGGTGCGTCTGATGCTGCTGGCATTGGTCAAATCGCCTCGCACACTCTTCGAGCGATGCACGAGCAGTATCAGAAAACAGTTGAAAGTGGCAAGCACAACAAGTGGCAGCAAGACAAACACCACCAGTGTAAACATACTCCAGATATTAATGTACAGACTATTCTGGCCCAGACTCGACAACGTGTTCACATAGTAGGTTCTCTATAGATGAATGAAAGACGTAAAAATAAAATGTAATAAATATTAAATATTTGTTAAGCCATCAATCATTAAAAAACTTCTTTTCGAAATTGTATTTTCTTTATTCTGAAACAAATTCTATTTGATTTATCCCTTATTAGAATTTATGCATTCTTCTATCGAGTTTATAGGTACACAATTTTAAGCAAATTAAGTCTTATATACAATTCATTTAATGATTTTCAAATTTGTTTGAATTAAAACAAAATACAGTCGAACTTCCCTAATTCGAACTTCCCTAAATCCATTTTCTCTAACTCGAACAAAATCGAATGGCAATAGCGTTTACTGAGTAAATTTCATACAATTCTGCTTCCGTAACTCGAACTTCCCTAGCTCGAAAATCTCTTTAACTCGAACAAAAATATTGGCCCGAACTTCTGTAAGTCGAATTTTTCGCGAAAATCCCCAAAAAAGTTTGAATTATTTTTCGTTTGTATTTTATGCTTTTGTTACCGACTCGTTTGGATATGTAATATTAATGTACAATTTATATTAATATTACATATGGAGATGCAATATGATAGAATATTGCATCAACAATTATTTAGGCTTGTGAAATTGCTATAGAAAAGATGTTCGTAATGTACTTCTTTGTCATCGCATCAGTCCAAGATTATTTACCATGACACTATCCCGTGTATTAAAATGTTTATCGCCTTAATAAACATTTAAAGTGGACCAAAAAAATTGACGTGACTGAAAAATATGTATGAAAACAGTTTTCATTTTATAAAAAAATGGAAAACTAATTATGATGTCAATTGAATCGGGAACTTCTTCTGGATACAGCAAAAGAACGAAAAATCCAATTTTTGAGCATTTCGACTGGTCTTAAACAAACTGGAATGTTTTTTGTTGAAATATCAAGAAAAGTTTGCAATTTGAAATGTATTTATGAATGAATAAAATTGTAGTTTCCTTAAAAAAATTAAAAAATTAAAGTTTCCTAACTCGAAGACTCCCTAACTCGAACTTTTTTCTTGGATAATGGTGATTCGAGTTAGGGAAGTTCGACTGTAAGACAATTTCTTAAAATGGAATTTATTTCTGTATGTACTTCGGAACAATTAATGAGTTAAGTGTTTGAAATGCATTCGAAAATACAACTTCACAAGTCAAAAACTTTAAATATTGGATATAGAAATTCTATTTAAACCAGGGATTAAAACTGAAACGAATATCGGTTTCAGTTACGGTTTCGGTTATGTTCGCATTTAGGTTTTCGGTTATCGGTTACGCAAAAACTTTAAATAAAGGTTTCGTAACTGTGAACCGGGTCTTGTATGATTCGGGTTTGAAATACCGGTATGGTTTCGGTTCACAAAAAAAAATTTTTTTTTTCAAAATCATTATTACATTACTTTCTTAATATTTCATTCCCACATTTATTTCACATATTCTTTAGTTTGATGTAGTTTAGTTACATTTTAACAATTTTAATATTTCATTTAGCAAATTATTTTATATGCGCTTATTCAGTGCTATGAAAATTCGATCATGAATATCACAAATAAAAATTCAAAATTAATTTTAAGAAAATGTAATATCAAAAATCAAAATAAAAAATGTACGAAAACCCGAAATTAACCCTTATAAATGAAACGGTTACCAAACGGTTATTTCGGTTTACAGAGTTTCGGCTTAAGGGTTTCGGTCAAATGAATTTATTTTTTTTCGGTTACGGTTTCAGTTATGGTTTTAAATTTCAATCGGTTTTTACCGGTTAAAGGTTACGGTTTCGGTTAGGGTTTTAATCCCTGATTTAAACTTAGTGTCTTGCAAGTTGTCTGGTCTCTTATCCACTTGTTGCTCTGCTCTCGTTTATGGGAATGCCAACTTATAATTATTAGTTTTGTTTTCTTTATCTTATCACTTACTTCCTCCATTCTGCTATGATATATTTGCAATTTATTTTTGGACATACCATATGTAAGTTTACATTTTACATTTATATAACGTATCTGCCAGTATAAAAATTACATTTTTCTATTCTTGATTTTTTTTACTTAATCCTTAATAAGACTGCTACCTATAAAAGATTTTGCCATCCCTCTCTAATACGACCAATAATTTTGATATTTATAATAGATAGTTTCATATTATAAATTTATCCTCTTACATTTTGACATAATTCCGTTACGTTAAAATCGAATACGCTACTGTTGTTGTTGTTGTTGCTGTAACTATTGTAATTATCGTTGTTGTGGTTGAAGTTGACATCGTTTTTGATGTCGTTGTCTTCTTCGTGGCGTCTCCTTCTGCGTCTGCCACGTGACAACTGCAACAAGCTCTCAGTGGTTGCCGTTATTGGCTCAGTGGCTGGCGCTGCCACGCCCACAAAAGCGGACGTCGAGGCGGTTGGTAAGAGTCGCTGGCTGCTTGGAATGTGGTCTGACCAAAAAAATAAAAAAAAAGTAAATAAAGACAGTACACTGGAAGAAAATCAAGTACGTTCGGATTTGAGTCAATAACTTTCGATCCTGTAACTCAATGATCCTGAAATTTATTGATCCAAGTACGAAAATCTTAATTGAATAATTGCAAAAATCATTAGCTTGAGTGTTAAAAATTTTTAATGATTGTAAAAGCAAAAGTTTAATACAAGTATGTAGTCATAATTTATCAGTACTCATCGAACTGCGCCTTATAGCAGAAAAGCAAGAACCAATTGGGAATTTTAAGCAAGCAAAAGCAAAATAGATATAAGAATTAAAGATCTTTATGTAAGATTTTACGAAGTTGTTTTGTGAGTCGACCCTGAGTTCCGAACTTATATAAAGAGAGTTTTTGATCAGGATTCAGCTTGTTTATATTTAAAAAAAATAAAGTGTTGATTTAATATATGCATATTTAGGTTAATTTATATTGAATTAAATACCGAATTAATCTTAAATAATTCTAGTATGAACTGTTCTGCATTTTTCAGAGTGTAGAGTTTATACTCAACTACTCATATTAAAATGGGGAGAAAAACCAGCATTTAAGCTACTTTACTGTACTTTACTTACCTGAGTCACCAAAGCCGCTTCCACTTCCGCTTCCGCTGCCACTGTCACTGCCCAAATCAAAGTGCTCCAAAAAGCGAGGGGTGGCGGTGATGAAATGGCCAGTTGTGTGATTGGCTGGATGCTCATCTGGAGCTGGAGCTGGATCTGGATGCCATGCGGTCGTCATTGGTGTGGGCTGTGCTGGGCTGGATGTGGGTGTGGGCGACACATTTGCCAGGGTCTGATTGCAGGGCCTGTAGGCGTCATCAATCAATTTCGTTTCGATGGCATATGTGTGCTCGAACGCCGTTGAGAGCGTGGTCAGCAGGCAGAAGAGCGCGACGGCTGTCAAAACAATACAAAGGGACCTCAGTTCAGTTCAGTTGAGTTGAGTTCAGCTCAGCGTTGTCCAGGCATTGTCTACATCATCCACATTCACTACATTCACATTCACATCGATCCTATCGATGCTCACTCACCTGCTATTACCTTCTTGGCCAGCGACTCTGTGCAGAATGTTTGTCTTTTGAGCGGATAGCGTATCGCTATAAATCGCTCGATGGTAAAGCACACGGCTATGTAAATTGAGATGTACGCTATATATGTGTATGTGTGTGTGTGTGCGTGTGTGCGTGTGTTTTTGTGTGTGAAATGGGAGTAGTTCAAACAAGCTGATATCAGTATCCCGTCATTGAACATGAGTGCATGCTATCGAGCTATTAATAATGCCCCCAATGCCTCATTCCTTATTCCTTATTCCTTATTCCTTATTCCCTCCTCCTCCGCTAACTCCTCAACTCCCCAACTCCTTTCCTCTCTCTATTGTTCTGCCGATTTAGTCAAGACCTCCAGCGGATTTAACTGCATGAATTGCCAGCTAATCTCCAACAGCTGTACAAGTATATTACGAGCATAATATTCATTAATTATGATGGCAAATCATCTGTTTGGCGAACTCAACTTAAGGACTTTATTTTGTCTATCCAACTTTTTTTTTTTCATTGTTGTCGTTCCTTATTATTTTTTACTCCTCCTTCTTCGTTTAATGACGTTAGCTTAATTTACTAGTTTAACTGTGTGTGTGCTTTTCTGAGTGGATTTATAAAATAAAATATATTAAGTGGATAAAATAAAAAAAAAATTACTTGACTCTCTTTAAACTTACTCACTTTGAACTAATTGAAAATTTATATTATTAATTTTGCATGATGATTACTAGTTTTTCTAGCTTTTAGTTAAAACAAACCCCATATTTATTTCAAATGCATGTGAAATTTAAATTAAACTTAACTATACTTAATATGGATTAAAAAAAAAACATAAAATCAATAATTTCTCAACATTTTGGGATAATAAAATGATTCAAAATTTAAATAAAATTGCAACGCATGTCTGCACTTTTTTCTCTGCTTCCTATGTTTTTTTCCTATTCTCCTAACTTGTCTTCAAATGGTTTATGTATTCCCCAAAATAATCGCCGTCAACTTACCACATGCATCACAGAGCCACATCAGAAAACCAAAGAGCTTGTAGTATAGCTCGATATGGTATTTGACATATTCATAGTGCTTGAATGATAAAATTAATACAAGGGTCAGGTACGCAATGTCCGTAATTGCCAGAGCCGTTAGATAAATGTTTGTGGTGCACCTCATGCGCTTCCTAAACGGTCCAAACACACACGCACAAAACGAAAAGAGAGATAGAAAAATAGAAAAAATAATAATAATAACATGTAAAACAAAATAAGAATAAATGCAAACAGTTTGTGTCTGTGTTTGTGTCTGTATGAGTGCTTGGAAATCTGGTCAACTGAGGACGCTTAGGGGACAATGCCACTGACTGTGCCAAATGCAACAATAATTGAATAACCAAATTGCCCAAGAGTGTGCGGCTTTCGGCTTTTTGGTGACCTCGGCTGCCAGGTGACCCCTCAAGAGTGGCGGCAAGAAGAGAAGTCGGCACAAATACACCCAAAATAGTCGCAAATGTCGACAGAGAGTCATAAAACCAACAAATGCACAATAAAACCTAACTGTTCATATTTAGTTTTTGGCTTTTGTCTGTGAGTCTGTGTGTGTATATCTGTGTATCTGTGTGTGTGTGTATTGCGTCAGCACGATGCTTGAATGCGCTTACAGCAAATTAGCCAACACTGGCGGTTACATTGCTGCCAGGCTTGAAAACTGTTTAGCAGTTGATATTTAAAAGCTGCCAGCTTTAATGGGCTGCGATCTAATAATCCAAATATTCTGCTAGACACTTTCTAGGAATTTATATTTTCTAATTAACTTAACAATCAGCTTAAACTTTTGCTCTCTTAATCTGTCTTTATAGTAAACTGTATGTGTTTAGCTAAGGCGCCTTTTCAGCCATAACGTATGCGGAATGAAATACGAACAAATAAAAACTGTATTTCAAGTCCGACCAACTTAAATTTTGCATATGTTTTTTATTAGACTAAAAGCTATTTTTTCATAAAATATTCATGATCATAGCGATCAGCCTTCTTTATATTTTCGGGTACCTTGCGCATAGCCTCCTGAATTCCCTTTGTACCCATTTTAGCAAGCTCTCTTTTGATTTTTAATATCAAACAGTCGATGTTTTTTGGCTTATATTCCTTACTCTAAACATTTATATTCAAATTTGACCAAAACTTTTCCATGGGATTTAACTGAGGCACATTTGGAGGGTTTTGCAGCTTAGGCAGGAAATCAGTGATCAAGTGGTCAAGAGCCTTCAGAGTTGTTCTGGCTTAATGAGCAGACGCTAAGTCGGGAAAAACATTGTACTATCATTCTCATAATACTTATCAATAAATTTTTTAAGCGCCGGAAGACAATTGTCCTTGTAATTTTGCGAATTCAAAGCCAATCCTGCCTTAAAAAAGACAGGATCGCTGATTCCACGCCCGTTCATGGCCAGTCACAATAAAACCTTTGTTTATGTTATTTGAGTGACATTTTCGGGTGTTTAAGTATTAGGAAGCCTTAAGTAATATTTCGGAGTCCACTCATGACCCTCCACTGTGAAATACGTCTCATTATCCATTATGCAAACCCTTGAACAGTTTGCAGAAAACAAATTTCTAGAAAGCGCACGCAGCCGAAGTTTAATTGTCTCTCTCTGTACATCTGTGACTTTAGGAACGGTTTTTTTAGATCATTTCATCTCTCCCATGTCTTTTAAATACTTTTTTACCGTTTTGTCGCTCACATTGTATTTTTTGGCAAACGCACGATTCGATTTATATGTGCGACCCACAATTTCAGCCTTTTATTTGGCTCTAACTTAAGACTGCTATAATGGAAATTTTTTCTGGATCCAGGAGCTCTATCCATTTTTTCAGCATTCTAAACATCCGAAATTATATTTTAAATAAAAGTTTTTTTGAAGCCCATAGCAGAAAAGTAATAAAAAATTTAATTTTTCGGCTAAGATGGGTTATTTGCCCAATATGTGCAAATAAATTTTTGACGCTCTGCTGTGCTCAGAGACATTACCGCGACTGTGCATTATCTAGAAAGCTAATTTTTGTTGTTATGCATGCTAAAATAGTACCATTAATTATAGTCAGTTTTGTTTTGCGCTGTCGATTATGGGAACTTATTGAGAACATGTTCAATTTTGTTCGTATTTCATTCCGCATACGTTATTATGCATTTCATTTTAAGATTTGCTAAAGTTTTTTGCAGTTAAGAAAAATACATATTTATTCCATACAATTTTACAGAATTTTGGGTGCATTTAGACTTAACTTTTTTTATCATTGTTTTAATTTCTAAAAAGTTACACTTTTTATTTTAATTTTTTAATCAAATTTAGCTATCACTTCTTGCTGGAAACTGACAATTTTAAAATGATCAGGAAACACATATTTTTCAGCTAAGTAAGATGATAATAAATAGAAAAATAACTCAATATTGATCTTGACTAGACTTGTTACGCTATGCTGTTGGGATCTAAATCTAAATCCAAAATATGAATCGATCTTAAAGTCGAAGCAAAAATCGAGTTTTCGATATATCGTTTAAAATATTAAAGAGTTAAAGTACTAAAAAATCTATACCGCCAAAAACGAGCTGATGTATTTTTTATTTTTAATGGTATTTCTCTCTTTTGCCGCTTACAGCGCATAAGTTTGTCGCATATTTTCAACAGTTTTAGCCAGTGAAGTCACCGAACACCGCCGCCAATTGTAAAGCAGCCAGTTGGCTCTTATCTGTGAGCCATTTGCATTTGGCACATAAAATTGTTGTTGCTGCTGCTGCTGATGATGATATTGTCATGCTGTTTGTTATTGTTGCTGTTGCTGTTGTTGTTGTTGTTGTTGTTGTGACGTTGAAATGATTTTAGAGTGCTGGCTAGATGGCAACAATTAAATGCCTCGTGTAATGTGCTGCGTACCTGTTTGCAGTTTTTGGCTATGCAACACGCAACATAAACATAAAATGCATAAAATAGTAATGCTCGCATTGGACACGGACACGGACACGAACCAACACATATGTACATAGATACATGTATGTGCATAGATACACAGAGAAAAAGAATCCGGTATTCCGGTTTAAAATCAATTCCAAATAGTGCCAAAAACTTGGGGATCTCGGGGTACGAAATACTTGATTCGAGTACGGAATTTATATTATTTCTCCGCAAATAACACGGTGCTACAAAAATGAATCAAAATAAAACTTCTTCCGTTTTTTCGGGCTTGCACTCACTAATGACTCCATAACTTCGTCAATTATTCACTGATTTTAATTTGTTAACGGTTTTGGAAAGAAGAAACATAGGTATATAAACGTGCCATATTTGACTCAACTGGATTCAATTCCCTTATTGGAGTATTTTCTATGTAAACAAATTTTTGTTTGTGTTTTTTTTTACATTATTTAACTTTGGTGATGTTTTTGAATACTATTTTTTTCAGAAACCCCTTAGACTTGTATTTTTATTAAAAAAAAAAACCCATTTTCTAAAATCGGACAATAATTGGCAAAGCTATAATAGATTTTCTGAAACAGAATGGCTCAAAATGTTGATATTTGCGCCATTTTCGCATCCCCTCATATTCCATTTGTAATGAAAAAATTCATATATTTTTACATATAGCTCCCTCAACATTTATCCGAGATTGTAGTGTAATACACCGTTAGAAAGGTGTTACTTTTCAATAATTTTTTAAAACTTGCATTTTAGAAATGATTTTTAGTTTTGTTTTTTTCTGTGTGCAGCAGTTCTATTTGAATCAAGTTGCCCGCTCGGCCGTAATCCAGCAACAATAACACGTAACAGCAACAACAACAGAAACAACAACAGCAACAACAATAGAAAGAACAACAACATTGGATAGAAGTGCACTTACCGCGTCAAAACACAAATGCTCACTGTATTTCCCAATAGTCCAATAACAAAAATGCACGGCACCAAAATGCGTTGCACAACGTGCCGCACTTCCTCCACATCCTCATCCGAAAACGTTTTCGCAGCAGCAGCAGCAGCGGCAGCGGCCATAGCATCCACTGACGCTGGCATCGACGTCGACGTTGACGTCGCTGCAAACGCTAACGTTGGCAGCGCCAATGGTAATGGCAATTCTGTTGTCATCTCTCTTCTATCGCTCTCACTCTCTCTCGCTCCCTTCAACGTCCTTGTTGTTGTTGATTTTGTGGTTGTTGGCGCTGCAGCTGCAGCAGCTGCCCCTCCAGTGTGGAGGGGGGCCCGGGGCTTTTGAGCTTCTTGATTCCGATACCGATTCCGATTCCAATTGCGCTTTCAATGCCCGACTCCCGATTGGACTTGTGTTAGCAATTGCCACGCCCACACATTAACCACAGACTGAAAGCTGAAAAGAGTCCGACAAGAGGCAGACAAAATGATAATTAAAAATCAAATTCAAGTTAATTTCTTGGCCGTCAGCACATTGATACTGAGCAACTCCCCCTCACACTCCCACTCCCCCTCCCCCGTTCCACAAATTCTATTTGGAGCAACTCGTTCGTAGTCGTAAATGAGACTTTTGGAGATTACCTGCCAGAGTATTGGCATTGTTAGCCCACAGTTTATGATCAGCTTATGCACTGCAGGAAACACTCGCAAGCTAACATCCTTTGGAGTCTTTCTCTCTGAGTTAATATATAGCATACTTTAATTAAATGCAGAGCATTTATTTTATTCAAAATTTGCCTGAAGCTCGTCTTTGAACGTGCAAAAAGTGATAGAGAAGACTTAAGTTAAAAAATAGAAGATTTCCACAAGCAAGTGAATACTTGATAAATCAAAAGATGAAAACAAGCCATGTTTTTAAAGAAATAGAGTCCTAGAAGAACCCTAGAGTTAAATTCATGCACTTTCTAAAGGGCAAAACGGTTTTTATACATGTTTAATAAATATATGTATTAGAGGTCTGCACGGCTGCATTCAAACTTGAGCGTCTCTGAGTACTGTGTAAAAAAAACTCAAAGATCCGGATCTCATCGATTGAATACTCATTTTTGACATTTATTTGAGTACTCATATGAACGGCATCGAGTGAACGGGAACCGAATAAAAAATTTAATTTCAGAAATGTTGGGGATAGAAATGTTTTTGTGACTAGATTTTTACTTTAAATTAATAGAAACTAAATTTCCGGCACTTATCCCCCTCACTCAGATATTTCGTCATTCAATTCAGTCTGCCTTTTTTGAATGTAAAGTTTTCGGTTTCAATTCATTCATTCAATTCATTGGAAAACGCAGCTGAACTCATTCAATTCCGTTCTGTTCATCTGATCTTGATGCGATTAAGTTGATTAATAGATAATAATATAATAAATTAGCGATGTAAATTCAAACTGTGAACCGAGCTTAATATTCAAATGTAAAAATCGTCAAAAGATAAATCGAGTTGTCGACATATGCACATATCTCCAAAAAAAATACCGAATTCCCAATCCAATCCCCAAAAAAATGCTAAGTACAGAATAGGTCGAAAATCAGACCAGTTGCAAAATTTCATAACTTTGCCAAAATGTATCCAATTTCCCTGCGAAATGCCATTTTCACCATGGTTTGGCCTTTAACTTCTGATATCGATTTGAGAGCGAAGCAAACTCAAGCTTTATATTGACTCAACTCAAACTATTTATATCGGTTGCTAAACTTTGCGGGTTCGAGAAGAACGAATAACTTAATTACGGTTAGAAACAAGCTTTCCTGTTGTGACAATCATTTCTTTGCGTGTGCTGTTAGACTATGGAATAATCTGCCTCATAGCCTTAAAACAATTAAAAGTGCAACACAATTTAAAGTAAAATTAAGGAAACACCTTTCATTGTGTAAATAAAAAACATAACATATATATTAAATTTCTAAATTGTTAATTATAGTTGCTAGCAATAAGAATAATCATACTGTGAATCATTTTAATTCTAAGTTAAGAGATTTTCATTCATTCGTGCATTCATTGTGACTAGTTAGTGCTTTTATCTTAAGTAATCTTATGTACTTTAGCGCTAGGAAGAAAAACAAATAAATACAAAAATACAAATACAACTCAACATGTCATAATTAACTGCATTTTATTCTGGCAATGGTCTACGATGCTCAAACTCCAGCGAGCTGTCGATTTTTTATGAAAATCAAATTTATTATCCCTATTGATTGTGAAAAAAATGATCGAGTTAAGAAACTTGAAAATCGGTTCCTTAAAAATCGAATTGTCGATATTTTAAGTAGAGGGTGTACAAATTTTAAATAGAGTTTTGGTTTAAGGGACCCAAATTAACCGGATTTACTTATGAATCGGTTCATATCTTTGACCTACATTTAGACACGCTTTTTTTAAAGGTGTTTAAAACCTATTTCGACGATATTTTCAAGAAAATTATAAAGAAATTCATGTCAAATTTGAATCAATATTTTAGATAAAATGTATAACTATATTGAAAAAACAACCCATAGCTTACAATATTTTATGATTTAAGTGTTGTTGTTTGTCAGTTTGTCTGTCGGATGGTTGGTTTGTTTGTTGGTTGTACTATAATGTTAAGATTCTTGAAATGGAATCACCACACTTATGTACCTAAAACGATTCTTTTCATTCCCTATTTTTGTTGGCGTTTAGTCGCTGGGGTGCAATTGACCCTTAAAGCGCCATCAAGTGCAACAACAACAACAACAACAACTACAACAGCGGCAGGTAAAAGCGGAGAAAATTTAACTTTTCCGGTTGTTGTACTTGCTTAATGCAACGAAATATTCGTGCGACTTGTATCGCTTTTGGTTTGCCACGTACAACATTAACACGCGTCGTTGTTGCTGTTGTTGTTGTTGTTACTGTTCAAATGCATTACAAACACACTCATACACACACACACACACACACACACAGAGCGACACGTATTCGCAATATTTGCGAATTTCAGCTGCGTGGGGCGTTTGATGATGTGGGGGGGGAAGCTTGTGTGTGTCGGGGGAAGGGGAGCGATGGTAAGGAGGAGGGAAGGGGAAGGATAGAGGTGGCAGGGGACGCGTGGCTGGGCTGTGAATTTGCCACTTTTATTGTTTTTAAAACGCTTTTCAATTTCCTCTTCTTTTTTTTTGTCTGCTGTGTACTTGCCACACCCCATCACAATTGTTATTGCCGTATTGTTGTTGCTGTTGTTGTTGCTGTTGCTATTGCTGCAATTGAAGTTTTATTTTACGCGCAATTTGTCTGCTGCGGGGGGGTTGGTCCAATAACATTTTGCCTGCAATAGACCAAAGCAAAAGCCGAAAACCAAAATTGAAAACCAAATAAATAAGTGCAAGTCCTTATGTATGTAGGAGTGTGTGTGTGTGTGTCTGTGTGTGTGTGTGTGTGTGAAGTGTAAAGTGCAAGCCAAAAGTAATTCAAGACAAATAACCCAGTGGCAGTTGCGAAATCTGCAAGCATTTTCCAAGCTATCCAATGCACACACACAAAAACACACACAAAAAGCAACAACAACAACACACACACACACACACACACACACTGCTTTTTGTCAGCAGTCGAAAGAAGGTGGAGACTGCACACGTAACTGTCGGCTTAGATACGATAACATCGAAACGGGCAATAAGATACTTGGGAGTAATGCTGGACACAAGACTGTCGTTCCGGGAGCACTTGGAATATATCCATAAAAAATCTTCTGATGCAACTCGTGCGCTCTCCCGGATTATGCCTAACACTCGGGGACCCAAACAGCAACGCCGTCAGCTTCTAATGCACGTAACCAGGGCTATAATACTCTATGCAGCACCCATCTGGCTTAAGGCGATTTCAGTACCGAGCTACAACCGAGGAATCTGCTCTACATATCGGCTCAGTGCTATCAGAGTGTGTTGTGCGTTTCGCACCATTTCTGACGATGCTGCGCTAGTAATTGCAGGAATGGTACCGATAGAGGAGCTGGCCAGTGAGGCAGATTCAATTTACAGAGTCGTAAGCCCCAACGCTGCCAATGGGCCATCACTATACGCCTTACACGTGCTGACGCCAGACGACGATCGTTAGGGCGGTGGCAAGCCCGATGGGACGGCTCCCGGAAAGGTCGCTGGACTCACCGTTTGATTCCCAATCTGTCATCCTGGCTCAATAGAAATCACGGGGAGGTAAATTTCTACTTAACCCAGATGCTATCAGGTCATGGTTGCTTTCGGAGCTATCTGAAACGATTCGGCCACGACGATTCGGACGAGTGCCCTTCGTGCGGGCGAGGCATAGTCGAGGACGCGCATCATGTGGTGTTCCAGTGCCCGAGGTTCTCAACCCACCGTCGAAGTCTAGAGGAAGCATTCGGTGCCCCAATCAGCGAGGCTAACTTAGTGAGCGGAATGGTGGAATCGACCCTGAAATGGGAAGCTACCAGCACCTTTGCGGCAACGGTCTTAACTGAACTGAGAAGAGAGGAGCGCAGCAGAAGTAGCAGAAGAAACATAGAATAATTTAATATAAAAAAGCTATAGGTGACACCAAGGTACTCGCGAAGCCATTGCCTTAAAGGTAGTACCCGTGGGTATCAGGTGCCATCTGTAGTCTTAGTGTAAGATAGTTGTATATGAAATCTAACTAAGCAATAAATGGAATAAAAAAAAAACACTGCTTTTTGTTCTTCGTCCGCTGCCACATCTTCGGCATTGTATCAATGGCAATCCATGCGGGGCTCATAAATCATTTGGAGCCAAGATGGAAGCATCCGATATAGACGATGATTAGCGAGCAATAAAAGCAGTTGCCATTGATTTTTGTTATTGTTGTTTGTTCAATGTAAGCCAATGTGACCCAAGCTAAAATCTAAAACAACAACAATAACAACAGTAACAGACAGCAACTTAATGGACGAATAAGATATATGACAAAAATGACTTTAAAGTGACGCTAATGATTGTCAGATGCATTTGCTAATTGCTGGCAAGGATACGAGAAAAACAACATCAAAACCGGTCTAAGCACATGGAACAATGCATAAAAAGTTCCACATAGGATTCGACAATTGCAATGCAAATGTATGGAAATTCATTAATATCCCAATTTAAAGCTTTTATTTGCAATTGCTTATGTATCCAAATTGGATGTGCATCTCTTAAGATACTTTTCAATCAACGTTTTTATACTACAATGCTTCTTTTTGAGCCCAAAGATATAAAAATCTAAGTGATAGAAATATGTGTATCTAAGACACAGTTTTATAGATGACAATCATCATCAGTATTTGTACTAAAATGCAATTGCTTTACGTCGTACTTTAAATAATTATAATGCTTGTTAAAATACTTTTGTATCTTAAACACAACTTTATAGGTATTTAAAAAGTATTTTAATTTTTTCCATAGCTTTCGAGTTACTCTATTGTTTTCTCAAATATTTATTATTGTTTTAATCCTAATTACAGATCATTTTGTACCTTAGATATACTATAATACAATATCATAATGTCATAAATATTGCTTCTCAGAAACTTTTTTCACTTTTCAAAAAACCCTTCATCCTCTCAAAAATTCAGATTTTTATCGTATTTAGCATAGATAAATTTTTTGTAAGCTGCTTCAGATTTTTAACTTAACTTGACGTTAAGTGTTAAAGTATAAATTTATATGTGCATTGAAAAAATTGAACTTTAAATCAAACAAATGTTATAGCTTTGCAGTTTATGGAAAGTTATATTGAAGAAGGACTGTCAATTGTTACACAGATTACGTATACGCACTGTCATGCCATCCATGTATACAAATCTATTTAAGTAGCTCATTAGCCATATCACTCCAAGCATTTAGTCGCACTTTTTTAGTGTGAATTCTTAAGCCCGAGCTTAAACTGTGGAAAAACTTGGTTATCAATGAATAAGCGAGTGAATGAATATGAATGAATGCATGAACGGCACCACGAATACCTTTGGGGCATTGCAGGCATCTGATGCAGAAAGAGGGGCGGAACGAGGCGTGGCAGGCTGGCACTGGGACTGGGACTGGGCCAGTTGCCGTGGAAAGTGGGAAGTGGAAGGTGCTTGCCGCATTGCATTTTGCGCTCCGGCTACTGCGCTATTTACTATTCTGTTGCTGTAACTGTTGCAGCTGCAGCTGCAGCTGCTGTGGCTGCTGTCGGTGTCGGTGTTGCAACCACATGGCCCACTCACAGACAAAGTCCCATTGTTGTTTATTATTATCATCTTTTTTTAAACATTCTTTTTTTTTGGAGCTGCCATTGCACGACAGCAACAACAAATGACAGTCGGCCATTTTTTGTGGGCTCCCACGCTCGCTCCCTTTCTTTTTTTCGCTGTCTCTCTCTCTCTCTGTTTTGCACCGTGCAACTCTGTATGTTGTTCAGACTGGCAGAGACGACAAAAGACACCTAAATTAGCACACACACACGCGCGTGGTTTTCCTAGTACGTGCTAAAAAAAAAGTATATAAAAAAGAAGAATGGAGGAGAAGAAGATAAAGAAGAAGCGACTACAATGGGAGAATGCACTATGGGAAAAGTCCGATATTTTGGCTCAAAATTTAAGGCTAGAGACTTGAAATTTGACATAAGCTTTACTTAGACTAAAGTGAAATTTTTAATTTTATTTGTTTTGAGACCACGTTCTTAAATCAAGTACAGAGGTCTATTAACTTTGTCACACAAAAAAATATGCGTAACAGGCCGAGTCGATAAAGCCATGTCCGTCTGTCCGTCTGTAAGAGCGCCTAGATCTCAGAGACTTTACAGAAAAAAAAAATCCGGGATATTTAGCCCGAATTCAATCCGAAACGATGTCAGAAGTGGGGTAATCTCGGATTTTCTTAAACCAAGTATAAAATACTTGATTTTTTCAATCCCGAACTCAATCCTGAAATTCTTAGAAAAAAAAACAAAAGAGAACAAAAAAAAAAATTTTTTTTTTTTAAATTTGTTGTTTTTTTTTTAAACTTTTTTAAACAAATTTTATTTTATTTATTTTGTTTTTCAATTTTTAAACATTTTTTTAAAATTTTTTTTTATCTTATTTATCAGGTTTTTTTCAAACAGGTCGGCGACTCTAAACACTGAGCCACCGGACCAGTTGAAATGAGAGAGGCCGAGAAAGAATCAATAATTTTGAGCTTACTTTCCCATTTTAATCCCGATATAGACTTGATTGTTCAGCTTAATCCTGGAAACATACTTACAAAATGCAGGATTAAATTAAGTATTTTAGGCTTGATTTTAGAATTCCTTTTTTTTCTGTGTATAAGAGCTAGAGACTCCAAAGTTGGTATATAGGTTAGTCTATATTGCACGCTGATCAAATTTGTTATATATATTGGATCACACCACTATATCATATAGCTGCCATGAAAACAATCAGTAGAAAATCAATTCTTAGTATAAAAAATTTTATTGTGCTTTTTAGATATCTCATCTAGTCTTACAGAATATGCATTTAGGACTTTCGTTTACATCCCGACTAAGTTAAGTTGAAATCAGTTTACTATATTGTATAGCTGTCATAGGAACGATCGGCCAAAAATTATGATTGAGTATGAAAATTTTTGTTATTACAATCAGAATCGCAAATTGGTTATTTTCTATTGTCTTATACATACTGATCAAATTTGGTTCAATTTGGTTTACTAAATCATATACATAGATGACATACGAACAATTAGTCGAAAGCGCTGTAGTCGCACTTGTGTTTTCTGTGTTTTAATAACAATTTTATAATAATTTTTAGCTTTAATTTATTTTATGATTAAAATATACATATATAATTTTTAATTTTAATGTAATATTTTTAAATTAATTTTTGTGTCGGCTGCTTTAAGCCAGACCATAAATAAATAAATAAATAAATAAATAAAAGAACATATTATTTGAGATTTGTTTTAAGCAGGGCTTGTTATTTCCATAGTAAGTACGGGGTCTCCGACAGTCGAGTATGCTCGACTGTAGCACCGTCCACTAGTTTAATTGGATCTTGTCCTCAGCTCACTTTCTGTTCAACTCTGGGATATAATATAAAGCTGAACACTTTAATCTATGCTGCTTACACTTTGAAAGTAGAACTTGTAATATTTTTGATTTTTTTATTTGACCTTGTCTTCACCCTCTCTTCAAGTCCAATTTTTTAGCAACATATTTTTTGTTAAGAAAGGGACAATAAAATATAAAAAAAATTGCACAACATAAAATTAACTTTATTGCAAAATATTGTTATCTTTCCCATGGTGTGATGGAGCGGAATTGTCAGCTTTAGCTTTTTATGTGTCGTCGCTGCCAGGCCGCGTTCCAGTTTAGTTTTTCTTGCGCTCTCTATTTTTTTTTTACTTTTGCTTGCAACTAATTTTTGCATAATTAGTGAGTGGCTCGGTGGTTACAACAACAACTAGTGAAGAACAACAACTGCTGCAGCAGCGACAACAACAAGTCAAGTGGCTGTGCCATATTCTTAAGCCAAATCCCAGCCAAAGCACGTTGCCTCGCCTGCCACTTGCCAATTGCAACCAAATGGGCTGAAAGTTAGCTTTACTTTAAATTCTGTCAGCTTTAAAAATGTTGCCTCCTCCTTTCCCTTTCCACTTACCACTTTCCTTTTCCTCCTCGCATGATAAGCCAACATTTAATCATCATTTAGAGACCAGCTTTAAATTGAAAATGAGGCAAGTGAAGTTAAGAGAAGTCAAGTCAAGGCGAGTCGAGTCGAGTCGATTGGAGTTGACTTGAGCTGGTCATATAGAAATCCACATAGCTATCTGCCTTAAGTTAACATTTCTAAATACCCTGTAAACAACAATGTTTGCTCAGGGCATGTGGATATTAAGCAGTCATAACTTGTAGTCGACAAGGCTAAAAAGTCAAGTGTTTATAGTCAAATGTGTCTGTGGTTTCTTCTATACTATATTTTATAATAATTATGTGGAATAGTAAGATCAATCAGTAATCGAACCATTTCAAAAAATTATAGCATATTAGCTGGAATAAAGAAATTTACAAGAAGATTTAGCGATTCAAATAAAATTAACTTACTTCTTTTCGTTTTCGTATCTATCCCATTAAAAATCCTTCTTTTTAAACCGAGAATATTCTTCTTAAATATTGAACAATCGAATTTCAACAGCACGAACTTCTATAACTCGAATTTTCTTTAACTCCTACTAAATCGAGGTCTTATATTTAAGATGCATTCCCTTTTTATTTAGAATTTTGACGCCACAAATTTCGAATTTTGAATACATTTTTTATAAATATTGTTTGCTTAAATGCAGCCATGAAATTTAATTAATTCACAACGAGCTTTTATAGGTTTTCCCACAATTATACTAAATTTGTGTAGGACATCTTCTGGTCGAGTAAACACCTCTACATTTTTAAACATTTTTCTTATTCTTTTTTGTGTGAAGTTTTGTTTATCGTTTGCTATTGCTGCGCCCTTTTCCCGCTTTTGACTGTCCCTGTGTTTACACGACCAGCAGCAGCAACAAGATAAAGTCAAATAGTTACAGGCGTATCATGTCGAGTAACCTGACTAGTCTTTCAGTCCGCCAGACAGACAGACAGACAGACAAACAGATAGACAGTTAGACAGACAGTTAGCCCAGGCAGCTGGCGAGTCAGTCGGGCATCCATTGCATTCATCCAGCCGTTTTCAAACAAACAGCCAGTTGCTCTCAGTTCTCAGTTCTCGACTCTCAGTTGGCTCTTCTTCTAGTTTGGCTTCATGCTCCAGTTCTAAGCCACAGACACTGCGCTTTGTGACACGCCAAAGACGACAGATATGCCGGCAATGCGGAAAATAGAATCGATTCGGGAACCGAATGTTCTACATCTCGCGTGCAGCTTTGAACATTTCTCAAAATTCATTAAAATTGGGACACGAAACGGAAACAGCAGGAAGCTCCTTGACTATCAAACAAATCACGCTGGTGATGAAGTTTTTGTCAATATTTATTAAATGTGTAAATTTGAGCTGTAAATTTGTACTTAACAATGGCAATTGTTACCTAATGTTAACAATATTTTTGTATATTTTCTGCACTAAAAATGATTGAATTAATTTATGAAAATAATAAAAATAGAAATACAAACAGAAATATTTCCAGTAAAAGCTCCTAGGTTATTGCATAAATCACGCTAGTGATAAAATTAATATTGTATAGTCTTAATATTAAGATTTTCATTGATATAAAAAAGGATTTTAATGTTTAAAGCTTTGCTTGATACTTTCAATTATTTAAAAACCTACTCGAATATCCAGAGGCCTGCGTCTTGAACTTTAAGAAAAATATTGATAAGGTATAAAAAAGAATAAAACATACATATTTTTCCATTGTATTTGAATAACGACAAACTAAACGATTTCTCAGAAAAACAGATACGTTACTATGGCAAATATTTCTCATCAAAGGACGACTTATTTTTTTCTTATAATTCCCTTGGGAAACCAAAAGATTTGCGCCGAACAAAATGGCTTAGTGTGCTGACATACCTCAACTTAAGTAGATAAACACGTGTAAAAGGCAAAAAAAAAAATGAAAAAAAAAATTCGTAGTTAAGGTATTTGTGAATTTGATTTCAAAGTGCAGCCTTCTCGCTGGGCTTTGTGGTAAAGAATACAGGACGCAGGTTAGTGGAAATGGGATACAGTCAGCATACATAGGTAGATGGTTGCCTCACTGACAGGATATCAAGTTGAGCGTTGATTGCTGGAACATTGAACGTACTTTGGTCATGTGCAAAATTGAATTTGGTGCAAGGTGTTGGCCAGAGTTCGGTTCTACGAGCAAGTGCGAATTTTATAGAGGGGCAAACTCTTATAAATTAGATGACAGGCACAGGAGGTGCACAGAAACTAAAGGTGGACCTGGACCTGGACCATGCCCCTGGCCATTGCCATACAACTTAAACAAGATATTTATGCACATGCGATGCGTGCTTGAAGCTCTTTCAGTTGCAGCTGGCGATGCGACGGCGATGGCGATGGCGACGTCGACGTTGAATCAGAATCAGGACATTCAGGACATACTCCACACGAGACTGAGAATGAGAACGAACTGTGTGGAACATCAGAGTCGACAGAGTCCTCGACAACGCCTGCTTTGGCCTTAAGTTATGCAATTACATGGAATGCAATTTTCCAAACTGTCTATTTTCTATGCAAATTCGCATACATTTCAGGGCGCTACGCTTTGCCTTTCCACCATTTCTTCTTCTCTCCATCTCTCTTTCTCTATGACTCTGCTTTCTCCGTAAGGTGCAGACAGACTCCTGAGTGAAAAAGGAGAAAAAAGATTATATAAAAATGCGCCGCACAAACATGCAAACGAAATGTGTTGCATAGTTTAAGGCGTTTCTCTCCTTCCCAATCAAAACACATTTGTGTGTGCGTGTGTGTGTGTGTGTGTGTGCAGCATATTAACTTGATATATAAGTACTTAGCAAGCAAATATATATTAAAAAATGCTTACAAACCACTTTTTACTCAGCTCGAAATGTTGAAATGCATTTCAAGTTATTTTTATTTTCGGCAGAAAAGAATCACATAGATTTTTTTATCTTTTTTTTTTACTACTGACTTCAAGTGTCGTAAAATTACGCAACGATTTGAGTTTGACCAACGGTTAGAGCATTTTTTATTGACCAGTAAAATTGCTTAATGGCCAACAGCATAAAGCGCCGAAAGGAATATAAAATGAGCACTCGAACATTAATGTCAAACTATACGGAAACGAATACGATTACGTGTTGATTCCCGGATTTATCTGAGTTGAAACTACTCATAGTTACGATTAGAGAAGAACTAATAAAGTGGCAAATTAAACTTACAACTAAAAAAATGTACTTGTCAATAATTAAGTTGAACAGTTTACACTCAGTATAAACAGTTAGCTGAAAGTTCAACAAAAATATTTAACATTAATCACTTGACAGCTGCTCCTAAAAGCGAAATTAAAACTTTAATTAAAAGTTGTTCTCTTCAAATAGCTGTGGCTTATCTTTATATCCTTAAATAATATATTCAAAAGATTTTTCTTACATTTCTCACATATAATCTGTATTTATCGGAAATCCTGTTCCAAAATCCGAAAACTAGTGGAATTGCCGCAAATCGAATTAATTGCTGTTCCGAATTCCGCAAATCGAAAAAAAATTGTCGTTTTCAAAACGGAATTAAAAGTAAATGCTATTTAAAGCATTAAATTTAACCCCTAAAATTATAAACTAAAAACTCTTACAATGTTGAACATTTTTAAGATAAAAAGAATTTTTTTTATGAACATCTATAAAATATTACCGAGCTGTTCTGAATTCCACTTTAATTTATGTTATCGATACCAGCTCTTGCAATCGAAAACTGCTAGAATTGCTTCAATTGAGTAATACAATTTGAACAACGAAGTCTTTGTCTAATTTAGCTATCTATTAGTCTATCTGCTATATTAAACATGAAATATTTAACATGAATTTTCAAAAATTGTTTTAAATAAATCTAATCGAACTTAGATGCAAATTGAAGATTAAATGTTTTTATTTTTGAATTGGTGCCAACTCTGGTTCTTGTCGATATGAACAAAAACATGCATAAGACAGGCAATCAGCATCAACCAATAAACATAACTGCCGGCATTTTTAAAAAAATTAGCTTTACAATTTGTATTATTTTAACAAATTGTTCATTTTTATTGACTTAATCAGTTGATACGGTCGATGACAAGCTGCTATAAAAACGTTTTCGAAACCGAGTTCAAAAAGTAAAAACGAGTCCATTTTGGTCGGAGTTGGGGACAGCAAATAGTAAAACGTTCATTTTCGTTAGATTTTTTCTTTTTGAAAACGTTCGGATTTCGGAACAGGCCTGTATATCTAGATATTCTATTCTATTAAATTAAAAATCTCATAATCTTTGTATTGAACCCATAAATTCAGGCAAATTATTAACCGGTTAAGAATTTACAAACAATTTTTCATCAGTTGTTAGCCTGACGTTTAGCTTGTCTCGATCGGGCTAATCACGGCTGACATGGCCAGGCTCTTGTTTTTGGGTGGTATCTGGTTTGGCATTTTGTTGTTTTTGGCCCTGATTGATGCATCATTGATGGCTGGCAAAGGCATTGGCATTGGCAGTTGCCCGTTTTAACGCACACTGACTACAAATCTAGCCACATGGTAATGCCATGGGCCATGGCATGCCATGCAATACCAAATGAGCGACACTTTGAGCGTTGCATTTGATTAACACGTTGTGGAAACTGTTCTTGTTGTTGTCGTTGTTGTTGTTGGCCACCAGTCAAAGCGTGGCCATTGAGCAATAGAGTGAGTAGAGCAGAAAGAGAGGGAAGAGGAAGGAAGGGAGATACTCCGTCCACTCGGTGGTTCGCGTTGGTTGCATTAACATTTAGCGAAAAGAGACGCAGCTGCAATGTAGCCATACCCAAAGTAGTTGTTGACTGGCAAGCACTTTGTGTTTGTGTATGTGTGTGTGTATGTGTGTATACACCATATCCTGACATTGACAAATAGTGGGCAAAATACAATGCAGACGCACACACTGAAACACGCACACACACTCACGTCCAGAAGCAAACGCATGTTGGCACCAAATGTGTTGCATACTTGCGGGCGCAAATTATTGCTGAATAGCAACAACGCCAGTTGGCTAATTAACAAAGCACTTTACAGGCAACAACAGGAGCACAGCTAGCTTAAAGCGCGATTCCCTGTCTGCCATTCAGCCTGGCTATGGCTCTGGCTCTATATAAGTACATATGATTCCAAAGCAGCCCAAAAACCCCTAAGGGGCCCAAACGCGTCGTGGCTTAACCAAGTCTTCTGCCTGTTGCCGGTTTGCTGGTTACACCAGTTTCCCAACGTCTACATGCACATTAATTAAATTTTATAACACCACTGTCGTCGTGCATATGTGCGTATGTGTGTGTCTATGTGTGTGTCTATGTGTGTGTGTATGAAATATTAACACGTGACACAGCAAGCGGCAAATTGCAAGCGCATCGCATAATTTGCTACATGCCGCCGCCGGCAACAACAATAGCAAGAACAGCAACAGCAACATCGTTTAGAAACTCACTATAAAATTCTATATGCCGTCTACTACACAGCTTAAAAGTCCAGTAGTTTGGCACTACTTAAGAATCTTGTCATGATTATCAATAAATGGGCAATTAAAATTTTTTACTCAAATCTGTTCTATGACTGATTAAAATTGGTTCAGATACATAAATTCTATATTTCTGTTATTCGACTACTATGTGTATTATATCGTTGCCTTAATAACTGAAAGCGATAGTTAATCATTTATTTTGCACACATTTTTATTGCTGCTTCTATTCTATAGGTATCTCAAACATAAATGTTTATCACTGTCAAATAGAAAAGTTATATGAATCGATAAACGCACAATTAATAGTTAATTTATCAGTTCATAGTTATTTTTTGACCTTTCGAAAATTAAGTGATACAATCAGTTTAAAGAACTACTGATTATAAAGTCATACTAAAATTTGGTATAAATAACAACATAAGATTCTTAAATTAAACTTTCTTATCGTATCAGTGTCGTTATTAGTTTTAATTTCATTTTATATTTTTATTCTAACTCAAATTTGTATACTTTTAAGTATTTGTTATTTAATTTAAGGCAACATTGTCTTTGATTCATAAATAAATAAACTTAAAAAATTGATATAATTTATATGTTTCAATACTTTCAATACTAGACAAACAAGCACTCACAAAAAGTTCAGCGAAGACAATCATTTAAGACTGTTATACTACTGATTATAATTAAATTTTAGATAATTATCTATTATAAGTACTAATTAATTCAAATGGAAACTATTCATAGCATTTATTATCAAGACGATTTATCAATACTTCAACTTAAAGCTATCATATTAAATAAAACCAAATTATATCTCACTCATTTCATGCAATATTTCTTATTAAAAGTGATGCCAAATTAAAGTAATCATATTATGTTATATTAAGCATGAAACGCTAATTAGACTGTCATTATATTCAACTTTAATAATTATTTTGTGTTGTTTTTATTTATTCTTCCGTTTGTTAGAGAAGTTTTAATGAAACACTCCAAGCGTTTTCCTTAGTGAGTTTTAACTTTCCAATTATGTTTCTTTTTTGGTTTACAAATTGAATTAATTATTACATTTGTTTAACAATATCTTTAAATGATTGTGTTAACCAACCAAATATTTATCATTATTTTAAGCAGTTGCCAATTAGAAAGGAGCTCAGCGAGGGGCGAAAGGACAGAGATAAAGTAAAGCGTGAAGGACATTGCCGGAATGCAAAATGAGACGCAAATTGGACAAAGAAGTTGCACAAGCAGCAACGGCAGCGGCAGCGGCAAAAACAAATTAAAAGCAAAATGCTCTAAAAACAAAGGAATGAAAATTTAACAATTTCGCAACTCTAATCTGCACAGCAATAAAATGAAAACGATACAAGAAAACTCCGCGCCATCACAAAAAGAGTCACGAAAATACGCAGAGACAGCGAACTTAGAATTGCTGTGTGTGTCTCAATGTGTTTGTGTGTATGTGTGTGTGTGTGTATCTGTGCTTGGCTCTGTAACTCTAGGGTTAGCCTCTATTGTTGCTACATAACAGCATGATGCGTTTATTTAGAAAGTTATTTCCACACCAGACGCCGCGCAAGCAGCTCGCAAACATTTTCCCGACTCACAAAAAAAAGAAAGAAATATCCAAAAAAAAACGAGAAAAGGAGAAAAACAAATATAAAAAAGTAACTAAAAATAAGCACTGGCAAATAAAAACATTGTTGCACATGTTTCGCCAGCACAGCACAAGGTTCTCCTCATTCTTATTCTCATATCGCGCTAAGCACAACAAGCGACATTGTTGCCGCCCCTTGTTTTCTGCGAGCTGCCTCAAAATGTGGCAACACTGTCGGCGTACAGTTAATTCACAATACAAAATCCGAGTTAGTATCCCTTAGATGGTAATGCAATTTTAACTGGATTTGGCAATTTCGATTTGTGAAAGCTAATAAAACAGAGTCTTGACGAGGACATAAACTACTTTTTTGTAATATACTATGTATATTTATTGTCGATTATAAATAGACATAATCTCAAATTATCAATTATGTATCGAATTATTTATCGTAAATAAAGAAATAACAGATTCAGTTTGACGTACTTAAACTTCAATAGAATATATGTATGTCCTTGTCTATTTTAGTATCTGAGAAGTTTGAGAAGCTTCTCAGTTACTTTTGTGTGTTTGTTACAGACATTTAACTGAACATATTGAGCTTTAAAATTTGTACAGTTTTTAAAATAATGCACAAGTATAAAAACCATGTGGAGCAAATGAAATTCATTCAAATTAAACACATAAGTAAATTTAAGATCATGAAAATAATAGCATAAAGAAATTAAAAAAAAAAAACACATAATGATAATAAACTAGCGACATATGGTTTATTTCTAGACATTTTAATACTTGAGTTAATATTTTCCTTGATTTGATTTTCTCACTTCATCTCTATGTAGACATAAAGATACGAGAGTTTCTGCTGCTTATGTTTATTTATACAGCTAATTTCTTTCAACTATTCATATATTGGTGTTGATTGCTTTTTTTCGTGATGTTTTTATTATTTAGTCATCATTGGCTGGCTTCGTCTTCGTCAATTGGTTTATATCAAATTTTTGTTTATAAACAAAAATGCACAGAGCCTCATAAAAATGGCGCAAAAAGCCAAACAACAAAAATATTTTGAATGGCGAGGGGATGAAGTATGGATTTTTTCCGAGGAAATCTAAAATATTCGTGTATTTTTAGAGCCGTACTGTTAACGCAATGTATACGTTATATATGCAAATATACTTATAAATATATATGTATGTATGTGTGTTTGTATGTAAAATATAATTTAATTCAATGAAAATGAAAATGAATTCAGTGTCAATTAATTGCAGGCGCCTATTGGGGATTTTCACAGTTCTCGACTGAACCTAAAGTCCAGTGGACAATGGACAATGGACAATGGACAGTGGACTGTGGACTGTGGACAGTGGGCCCAGTGAGAAGGCTATACTCGTATGTATTATGATGCCTGCTGCCGTTGTTTGCTCTGTTGTTTTATTATGCGTAAGAGATTATAATGGAATTAATTACGTATACGCACAGGTGGACAATGGACACATTCAACTCTGACGCACGCGGTCCAAAGCCACTTAATTAGTGTGTGTGCGTGTGCGTGTGCAAAAGTATCTGAAATGCATGTGTGTGTGAATGTCCTCAAATTTATGAGTGGACAAACCGAGCGTATGGGCATATCTGAGCTACCCGTGAGCTGCTGTTTGTTTGTTTATGTTTAATTGTCTGGCGGCCTTGCTCTTATATTTTCTCGCCTTTTTTATACCCTTGCCATGGGCATTAAGCCTTTGTCACGACAACTGGCAAACATTAAAAGCACTTTTCAGATTTATATCAGAATTTAGCGGGCCGTTAAACATAAGAAATGTCATTAAGAATTGCATAAAAGGTTTACGTTTAGCCATAAAGTCTTACTGCATATGTGTATATATATAGTATGTGTATGTGTTCTTATCACGAAAAATAAACATGCTGAGAATAGCTTGATAAGTCATATTAAAAGTGTAGTTCCTACTTAGTTGAGTCATAAAGTGTTTCCGGCATTACACGGCTCTATACTTAACTTTGAGCTTGCAAAAGCTTACAAAAATGCAGCTAATTTCAAGCTTTGAAGCTTAAACTATTTTTATTGAGTGCGTTGAAAAATATGTCTCGTTCTAAGCTTTAAGATTGCCCCATCATTATTTAGTTCACTTAAATCACTTTAGTTCACTCGTAACTTTTATTTCTTTTTACTTTTTTTAAGTTATTTCATAAAGTGTATTGTAATGCTCTAAGCTTAAAGCACACAGAATTGTTAAACTAATTTTTTATGATTTTAAATCCAAGTCTGGAATATTTAGTTGAGTGATATTGGCAAAGCATGCAATTTTTAAAAATTATTTGTTTTTCGAACCGAATCCATAGCTAACAAATAAATACATGTTCATACCCACAAATATAGTGTATGCAATGCTTTCACATTTGCAATCCCATACTCAAAGCCATAGTGCTCGTTTCCCATTTGAAATGATTTTGATTTTTTTTCGTATTTTTCTGTTTGTTTGTTTGTTTGTTTTGGTCGGGCTTGTCATTTAAATTTGCATAATTAATCAATTAATGCTACGTTTTAGTGCATCAGTCGTGCTCTTTTCTACTCCTTTAGCCGAGGGCAATCAAATTCGTCACGTGCATAAAATTTTGCGCTTGTGATTTACGATTTCAGTTCGTTTCAGTTTCAGTTTGAGTTCTGTGTTTTCATTTTGTCAATTTTTAAGCCGCGCACGTGCTTCGACGTGCCTATGCACGATATGCGTTTTAAATAAACAGATACATGTGTATGAACAAATACGGGCGAGGGTTGAATCAAAAACAATGACATGCCCTCTGTTTAATCTCATCATCTCGGATTGATGCTTCGCTAAAGTGCAATTAACTGAAAAGTCGATTATAAAAGAGATCTGTACAGTTTCCCGATCAAAGCTCGAATTCTCTGAGTCTTTCAAAAGATCCTTCTTTATAATTCTCTTTAAATTTTTTAGCAAAAGCAGTTCACAAATTTAAGCACAATGTATAACTATTAAGAAAGTTATCAAACATGTATTCTTAGAGTCATTTAATTATTAGTAATGATGTAAATCCAAACAGTGAATCGAGTTTAATATGTTTAAATCTTAAAATCTACAAAGTCAACCATTCGAGTTGTCGATATATCTGCAAATAATAACGATATGTCGAATTTTAAAAACATTTTTTTTTAAGAAAATATAATTAAACACAGCAAATAAACGCTTAAATATTGTTTCGTAAGTTGTAGATCTTAAGTTTTAACATCTAAGCAACTCCTACAGTAACTAAATTCGGCAATTGAACTACGATGAACAGACTCCAGTGTGTTATCGAGTTTTCGTGAAATTGGATTTTATTAACTCGGTTGATACTCAAATAAATTATCGAGCTAAAGAACTCGAAAATTACTTCCAAAGAAATTCAGTGGTCGATCTTTGGATATATTTTTATATCCCTTATTGTTATCAAGATCACGTATGTAGTTCTAAAGCAGCCCTCGCGTTTGGTTAAACTACTGCAGCTGAAGCGAGATTATGTCCCATACTCGTAAATACTCGTATATGTAAGTTTGTTATGTACACTTGGTATATATTTGGTATGACAATATCGGCAAATTAAATTTAAAATGCATTTTGTTTGCCAAACGGGTGACATGTCAATTATTTAGCGCTTATTGCTTTATTGCATTTCAATTTGGATTTAATACTTTTTATATACAATTTATGAATTTTTGGCACAGAACGCGTAACTACAGAAGACGTGCTTGGCATTTACAATTCATAAAGTAGCACCGAAAAATGTTTCATTAAATTTAGCTATAATAGCACTGAGAAACGTAATCACATCTGATCGGAAAATATAAAGCATATTCTGCAGTAATTTAACTGATGGATGAGTCTGAGTTTTGATGTTGCCACAGCAGAATGGCATTAGTTCATTTGTCCCATTTTGTCAAATAATTTTTGTTTCATAAATCTCTTAAGCAAACTATAAAAATAAAAAATCTCGGCTTATGCAATTTGTTTATATTTAGTCACAAACAAGCCTCTTAGTCTATCGCTTAAACTATCGGTTATTTTATAGCTCAAACATTATCCCGAACAAAACATAATTATATAAGCCCAATTCGATCATAATGTTAAGGACAAGAAAATTCCCAATTTGTGAGTTTGGTTGAGATATCTCCAAAAACGATTACTCGTTCCTATGGCAGCTATATGATATAGTGTACCGATTTTAACCAAATTTGGTCAGAATGTATGGAATCAATCTTATGCAAATCATGATCATCATGCAAATTCTGTTAGTTTGGTTGAAATATCTTAAACAAGAAAGCTTTTCGTCCTAAGACCTAATTTCGCCAGACAAACTTTATCTGCTCCCGGTATCCAGCAACCTGCATACCAGACTTGAACTGTCTATTGTAGTCTCTGAGATCGACTGGCTCAAACAGACGGACTGACGGACAGACTGATCAAGAATGTATGCATATACTTTAAAGCAGCGGTGGGCACGCAGTGGCTCCGGGAGCTAGCGGCTGCTCCCAACTTAGGTAGACTCTAAAAGGGTTGTTGTTGTTGATGTTGTTGTGGTGCTCACGAATTCAGATTTCGTGCCCACCGCTGCTTTAAAGGGTCGAAGATGCTTCCTTCTGCCTGTTACATACATTTCACAAAACAATTATAACCTTTGAGCTGATTGAAATGTCAAACTACTATCTTAAAATACTTATCTAATAAGAACTAAGTACCTTTAATATTTATACTTCAATCGCTTTCTTTATTTTGATACGGGTCGTCTTAGAGTGAAAAGTATGAGAATATATTTCAACACATGAATTTAACGCACTTAAAATCAAAATGCATTCGATCTGCAAAGTCCCCCAATGCACTATGGTCCAGATGTCGTTTTTTTTGGCATAAAGTCCAATTGTTAAGCTAGAGACTTGAGACTTTACATGAACCTCAGTTAGACTAATTTAGAATTTAGAATTTTTTTTTTTTGATTTGGATCACGCCTTCTTTTTATCCCCCCCATCCGACTATGAGAAATATATGTAAATTATTTTTATAAAATCCTAATGTAAAGATGGGGACTTGAAATTTGGAATAAATCTTAGTTAGGCTGATGTCGAATTTATAATATTTTTAGTTTTTTAGTTGGACCTTGTCTTCACCCCCCTTCTTTTTTCCTACTCATTGAAAAGTAAGAAAAATTTTTATAAACTTATATATACAGGAAAATATTTCATTCTTCGCATGTTTGCTAATCAGGCAAAAGTAGAATTTATAATTTTTTTAGTTTTTTAATTTGACCATGTTTTAGCCCCCCTCAATATCTAACTACGAAAAAAAATCCGATTTTCTAGCAAAAAAAAATGAGAGAAAGGGGGACGAACGGGGATTAGTTTTTGGTTTGTGGCTAAAGACAACACTCACAAATACAATTTGGACCAATTAGTTGCTTTCAGCATGGAACAGCTTATTAGTTATATTCTACGAAACACGGAGAACGCATGTTAGTTTTATAAAAAAAATATACATAAATTGGACATTACACAACACTAAATCCCTAGAACTACACATAAAATAACAATATACATTAAATAGTGTATACCTTGAAGATTACTTTCCATAATTTAGTTGAATTTTATGGACCAATTTAACGAGTGTGGCCCAACGCAAAGCAACTAAATATTTTGGCGCAAATTTCTATTCGGAAATCAGCTGATCGCTAGCTCACTTTTAAAAGCTCTCAAAAAGCTTTGGTGGCGCTTTTAAAGCTTTTAATTAAATTTTGTATAATGTATGATGAATTTACTTTAAGATTAAAATAAGAAAACAACGATATATTAACAATCGAAAAATCGACTTTATGCCAAAAAAAACGACATCTGGACCATAGTGCAATGTTTAATTCAATACTGTATGCTTTTTTTGCACGTCAATTCTAGTTTGCAGCTAAAAGCTTAACAATCCTTTCCCATTCGGCCATCCATCAAATTCCAAAACGGCATTGAGGTGTCAATGCCGAACTGGACTCGTTTTCCGTTTGAGTTTTCACACTTGTCCAAGATTCGTCATTAGATTTTAGCCGTTGTTCTTGCTGATGTTGTTGTTTTTGGCTGATTCAGGCCATCATCGTCTGCCTAATGGATGTGCAGAATTCACACATTGTCTGCTGTCATTGTTTTTCACCTGCCTTGAAAGCATCTATCTGCATTTGATTTGATCTTTTATTTTGCCTCGTTGCGTTGCGTCTCGTTTCATTCCGTTTCGTTCGCATTTCGAATGTTTTTCTTGCGCTTTTTAAAAAGTGTAGAGACAAACACAAAAAAGTGAATGTTTTCTAGTTGGGAATGGCACGATTCTGTGATGCCCTGAAAGCATCAAGTGAGATATATACCAAAATATACTAAGCATGAAAAATATCGAAATATTCCCTAGGCATTATTCATATGCGATTGTTATGACATTTTAATATAATAATTTATAAGTATATTTGAATGTATAGAAAAATCGTATGTTTGAGTTTTTAGGGGAAAGATGAGCAAAGAAACAAACGTAATATCCTAACCCATTATATATTTATTTATTGATTTATTTAAAATCGACTAAAAGCATTTGAAAAAAAAACATTTTATTTAAACATTAAAATTAGGAATATAGTAATTTTATAATAAATATAACTTTAATTTAAAACAAAATAAATATTTTAGTAATATTAGGTAATGACTTGACTCGGCTCTGGATTCCTTTATTACAGGGTATAACACATTTAGAAAACACTTCATTTGACTTAGAGTTACTTCATTTAAATTTTGTTTTTTTTTGTCATTTGTCTTAATCTTATCTGCAAGTTCTTTTTACTTAGCTATTCCCCCTCACTTAGCCTCTTTGTTCTCTGTTTCGTTGTGGTTCACATTTTCATTTTCAATTTTGTCTCTGTATTTTTTCGGTATTTGTTTTTATATTTTTTTTGGTTTTGTTTCCCGTTTGACTTCTATTTATAACAGAAAATAAATAATACGTGGGCCATTACGTTGTGCATTGACCACATTTTACCGGTTTTTGTCGCTTTTGACATCTGTTCTGCTTATGGATTCGCTTCGGATTCGCTTTCGTATTATTATTGTTATTGTCATAGCTTTGAGAAATCGCTTTGAGTTTTGTCGATTCTGACACGAGCCAATCGATTTTCATTCTAATTGCACCAGTGTCCCGCCTTCCTTCTATCTCATAAATTCTCCAAAATTAATTTTTATTTTCGTCACTTGAATAGTGTAATTAGTTTTACGAGTAGGAGCTGAAATGATTTGGAATTGCTGTTCAGCTTATAGTTTAGTTCTCAATTTCAAGTAAGTTAAATCAGTTAGGAGAAAAATTTATATTATTTTACCCTCGTTCTTCTTTTTTATTAACTGCCATATATTTGAAACTCTATATTTGATAAAATAAAACTGGCTTTGAGTGATGGCAAAAGACATTGTTAATGAAAATCTGTTAAATTTAAGTAAAGATATAGTATTAAAAATCTATATTTAGCAATGGCTGACATGGCTTTCAGTTACATAGATACTTGGTATAAAAAAGTCTTGTGCTTAGAATGAATTCATAACAAAGTTTAATCAAATGGTAAATATACATATGTACAGCTTAGAGATGGGCATGGGCCTCCTTTTTGAGGCACGGCACGGCCCAAGCACGGCTGGTAAAAACTGAGGCCCAACACGGGATTTTTTTAAATAGGCACGGCACGGCACGGGCACGGCACGGCCAAACACGGGCGCTTTTAATAAAAAAAATTTATTCATTTTTGTCATCGTGGCGTCACTTTTTTATTATAATCGTGCTATCGATGTTGTAAGTGTTCGCAAATTGTGCGATACATCGATGAATTCTACAGCTCAAGCTGACAAACAAGCGATAAAACTACGCCAACTTATCGATAGTACCATATTTAAGTTCAAAATCTGTACCGTGCCTACCGTGCCTCCCGTGCCTACCGTGCCTACCGTGCCTCCCGTGCCTCCCGTGCCTACCGTGCCTACCGACTTAGGCACGGTAAAACACGGCAATTTTTAATAAGGGGCCCAACACGGCCCAACACGGATTTTTTTTAAATAGGCACGGCACGGCACGGACACGGCACGGCCCATGCCCATCTCTAGTACAGCTATAAGTATGATTTTATGTCTAGAATAAATTTCTAATAAAGTTCGATTGAATGATATGTATATATATGTAAAAATATTTATGATATATCGAGTTTATCCAAAATAAAATTAAAAGAAAATATAGTTGTAAATACAAATAGACGCGTCAATTTATTTAATTGCATTAAAAAGACGTTTATCCCTTAATTGTCGATTCTTTCTGAACTCAAATTTTTTTCTAATCTCAAGTTTTAGCATATAATCAACTCCTGTACTTTGGCAAATAAACTACGAGTGAGTTGTCGATTTTTCATGAATATCGATTTAATTAACATGATTGATAGTCAAAAAAAAATAATCGAGTTAAAATACTTAAAAATCGCTTTCGCAAAAAACGACTTGTTTGTAGACTTTTCAATGCATTTTTACATCGCAAATGTCCAGTTATCGTTTTCTGTTCATGGCTTAACATTCAATTTAAATTTTCCATGTCCAATTCCACACGAACTCATAGTTCTGACTTTCTGATGCACTTGCTGTCATGTTTTATCAACCTTTATTTTTTGGGTTATGTTTTTAGCTAAATTGGCTGAAGATATATTTTATGGATTGCTTCCATAGTTGTTCACTCTATTTTTATATTCCTTTAATTTTTTTGGTAGCTCTTGCAGGCCATCCCCAAGCAATTAATGGACCATGTATAAGCTCTACAGTTAACCGTGACAGCGTTCAATTAAAATTCAATATGAAATTGATTGCATACACACGATGACTGTATGCATTTTTGCAATATTTACAAAACATGCCGGGCAACAACAACATCTATTTTGAATTGCATATACATAACAACAAAAGCCTTTTGCAGTGTAAATAAACTTGCATGTTCCAATACAAAGGTTGAGTTTGTGTTTAACATTTTTGGTAATGGCAATGCATAAATTTTAACCAGCTCTAAATACATACACATGTATCTATTTAGATTTGTGTACTCGTATCTCAAGATTTACATCTGCTTATACATATATAACTTTGAACTTTGTTAATTATTAGACACGCTTGATGATTGCTTTACATATACCCTGTGCCATAAACATGTAAAGGGTATATTACACTTTTCCAAACATATTTTTAACTACAGTCGAATTCCCTAACTCGACTCACCATTACCCGAGTTAGGGAGACTTCGAGCTAGGAAACTTTTTTTTGTTAATTTATTAAAAGAAACTACAATTTCATTCACTCATAAATACATTTCAAATTGCAAACTTTTCTTGATATTTTCAACAACAAAAATTCCAGTTTGTTTAAGACCAGTCGAAATTCTTAAAAATTTGCTTTTTCGTTCTTTTGCTGTATCCAGAAGAAGTTCCCGATTCAAATGACATCATAATTAATTTTCCAAATTTTAATATAATGAAAACTGTTTTCGATGAGATACCAACTTTTTCAGCCACTTCAATTTTTTTGGTCCAGTTTCAAATTTCTTAACAAATAAGTTTAAATATTTATTAAAGCGATAAATATTTTAATACACGTGATAGTGCCATGGTAAATAATCTTGCGCTGATGCGCTGACAAAGAAGTGCAGTACGAACATCTTTCCTATAACAATTTCACAAGCCTAAATAATTGTTGATGCAATATTCTATCATATTGCATCTCAATATGTTAATTTACATCAATATTACATATCCAAACGAGCCGGAAACAAACATAAAATAGAAACGAAACGACTATCCCGAAAAATTCGACGTAAGTACGGGCCAATATTTTTGTTTGAGTTAAGGAGAAATTCGACTTATGGAAGCTATTGCCACTCGATTAAGTTCGAGTTAGAGAAAATTAGAGTTAGGGAAGTTCGAGTTAGGGGAGTTCGACTGTATTTTGAAACAATACTTAAGACGATCTATAAATACCCAAGCTTTGTACCAATTGTATGCCATTTTACTTATAAATCATCTATTTTAATCTTAATAAGAAAAATAGTTAGATTTAATAAAATATTACTAGCTCAAAATTAATATGTATTTATGAGCTTGAATATTAAAATAAATCAAAATGAGACTTGTGGTATAGAGTTTAAGTCTAAAGTCTTAAAATCTAATCAATGTATTTAAAAAAGAATGCAAATGTAAAATTTGCTGGGCATCTGATAGTCGTAAAACTATTCGTTAGCTGTTGCAATTTTCTTATGTGTTCCATTGAAATTTACATAGCATACAATTCAATTTCGTGCTTCATTTGATTTCCATTTGCGGTGAATATAAATCTATTTCTTTTGTGCTTAGCACTTGAGAACTGTCTTATCTGGTACAAAAGGAATTCCAATTTAATGGCAACTGCATTTTTGTCTAACGAGTATACTAGAAAATTATTAAGAAAGAAAATAAATAAATAAAATAAACCAACTATAGAAAAACCGCCCAAAAATATTCATTTGATTTTGGTTTTGGCTTTTGGGATGGCATTTGGTGACGTGCGGATATCGGTGAGCGTCGCGTATAAAAATCTATTTTTATTCAAGGTCGCGTCATCAGTTTTTGTTATAAATGTACAAATTGTCGAAATTGAGGCAAAGTTGAACAACAACAAAAGACAATTTATATATTATTTGAACTTGATATACTTGAAAATTGATATAGTATAAGCAAGGCTGGACTGCGTTTCAGACAGTGTGTTGTGTTCTCATTATCAATTATCCAAGACATGATAAATATACTTAAAAAAAAAATACGGACAGCCCTACTTCTTTACCATACCGACTAAAAAGTAGAACTGGCATTAATTCAAAAGATGTTGCACAAAAGACGAGACAAGTCACATTGTTGTTCAATTATTCAATTGCACAATGATGTGACTATGTGTATTTATTTGATGCGGGATTAGCTGTCGGTTGCCGTTTCCTTTGCTTACTCAACACCCCCTACACCCCTAGCAGCCCCCTCCTTCACCCCCTCAGCCAACATCCATCAAGTACATTTTTATGTGGCGGGAGAAATTGAAAGCATTTGTGTAATTTGAGTGCAACATTAAAGCGAGTGTCGGTTATAAGTGCGAGTAGAATGCCAGGCATTGTGGTAATTGAGACACACACACACACTCACATCTACACATACATTTATTTCTGCATGCGTGTGAATATCTGTTAAATGTTGCGTATACGCAATGTGGTTACAATGTACAAATGTACAAGTCAGCTGTCGTAACTTATGCTATCAAAAAGATTCTCTTACAAAAATACATTTCGAAACAATTCAACCAGGCTATAATTTATCGAGCTCAGATCTATTGTTATATTTCGATATACGAAGCCCACTTTAGTGCTCTTGTGAAGTACACTAATATACATAAATATTTTCAGGAAAACAAAGAAACAAGTACGTTTAACGCTGTTTTTATTAAACATCAATATAGAGCTGCTGTTGCGCACAGCTATACATCGTCCAAAATAAATAAAAATATATTTACCAAATATGAAAAGTAATTTTGACATATTTAGTTTTTAATATTATAGAAAACAAAAGCAAGAGCTTTTATATTTTAAAGCAGAGATTAAAACCCTAACCGAAACCGTAACCTTTAACCGGTAAAAATCGATTGAAATTTGAAACCATAACTGAAAACGTAAACGAAAAAAAAAAATTTTTTCTTTGACCGAAACCTTGAAACCGAAACTCGGTAAGCCGAAATAACCGTTTGGTAACCGTTTCATTTATAAGGGCTAATTTCGGCTTTTCATAAAAAATATAAAATAAAAATTGAAAAAAAGATTTATTTTTAATTGTTGTTTTAAAAATGGCAAAAAAGAGTTATGGTGTAACTTTTCAATACAATTTTAAAAGCATGTTTTATTTAAAATTTTAAATATAAAAATTTAAAAACAAGTTAAAAATAATTTAAGACTCGTAAGTCTTGTTTGTGCTCTCTGATATTTTGTTTTTAGTTTTGTATTTTATTTTCTTTTCTATTTTAGCCTATTTAATTATTATTCTTTGTTATTAATATAATTATATTTTTGGAAAACAAATTTTTTTTTGTGAACCGAAACCATTCCGGTATTTCAAAATCGAAACATACAAAAACCGGTTCACCGTTACGAAACCTTTCAAAGATTCAAAGATTTTGCGTAACCGATAACCAAAAACCTAAATGCGAACAAACCCGAAACCGTAACTGAAACCGATATTCGTTTTGGTTTTAATCCCTGTTTTAAACTATTATTTAAGCTATCAGAATACAGAATAATGGTATAATTGGTATTATTATTAAATTAAATTATGGTAACTTTGAGATTAGCAGAGACTTACAAAGCGATAAAAAGATAAATACATTTTTTTTTAAAGAGATAAGTAATAAATGCTACAATATATTAACTGAAGTCTATACATTCTGGGGTTGCTCGAAATTGATTCAATTGTGATAGTTCTAGCGAAAGTTAGAATTAAACTGTACTTAACTCTAATCTAAGAATATCTGAAAGCGTACATGTATTATTAGTTAGCACCTGTCTCAGAATAGTCAGGGCTGTTCTAAAAACGAAACTGGATAAGGTCCATGTTGCCCCATTACCTAAGCTCTCAAAATTAATTCCCACAATTTTTTTTTTTTGTTTTTGTTATAAAATGTAGGCTCGAAAATGTTACGAAACGTCTGGGCAGAGATTGCCAGTGTGTAAATTACAATTTCAATTGAAATGAAAGACGTTGAGTGAAGCATTTGTTGTTGTGCATCTTAGCATTATTTTAATAGGTACTATCACACCCCCAGACAATGTGTGTTTGTCTCTCCGATTTTTCAGATGGTCTCTCACTCTCTGCACGAGGGGAACATTTCAAATTCGGCTATGCAAATGTGGCGGAAATACAAAAAACTGCCGCTCAGCGTCGATGAGAGTCTCAAAAAAAAAAAAAACAAATAATAAAATGATAAAAATAGAAATTGGAGTACTTAAATCATTATACATATCTATACTTTCTGAATTATTCTAGTGTGATCCAGATATTAAATATGGATTTGATTTTTGTGTTAATTTCATAGTAGAGTTCGAAAACAATTTTTGTTGAATAAAAAAAAGAAAAAGAAATGCCAATTTAATTTTACACAATTTTTCTCATGGTATAGCATTTTCCAAAAATTCGTCTTAGAGCTTAACTTGGGCAGGTATTTAATTTATAATTTATAATTTATATACTATTTGTCAGGGCATACAATCTTCTACAAAACTGATGGCCGCCTTTTATGCTCTTAGATGCCACTCACATGTGTCACTCGAAGTAGAAATATGTACACATAATATATACATATGTATGTGTACATATAATTAAGAACAAACATATTTTGGTAATTGTAGGTATTTCATATTTGTCAAAACACTTGACTTCAACTTCAATTGGTCAATAATTTGAGCATTGAGAATTATAAATAAACAAAACTAAATTATGCATAGCAAATGTTATTACCTTGAAATATTTATTTGCGTTGTTCCCACAGTTTTCTTGCCGCACATATGTTTGAATTTATTCATATACTTTGTATATATACTCATAAATAATACTTAAAACAACACAACAAACTTATATTTTGTATATTTTCCATAAATGTAACGAACCGAACTTAAATACGAAACGAGTATACTTGTAGTTTAGTTATATGAATACCCGAAAATACATAAATATTTGTCACAATTTCTGAAAAATAAAACCAGAAAAAAAATGAGAAAAAAAATATATGATAATAATAATGAAACTGCTCGCACGAGTCGTTAATATGTGTGCTAAGTATGCGCCAGCATGAAATCAAATAAATAGAATGGAATAGAATAGAGAAAAAATTAAGAAAAGGAATTGCAGAATGGGTAAAAATAAAATGAAATGAAAATGCTGAAAATATTTGGCACCCGCCGCTGGCGCTTTTCACTTCCGACAGGCGAAAATGAGATCCAAAACACAAAACTGCAAAAAGAGACACACAATCAAGAAGCGAGGAAAAATAATAAAATAGTGCCAAAGCATAAAACAATCTAAAAAGACATCATATCGTGATAGAAAATATGGAACATTCTGAGGCCCCACAAAGAGAACTAAACTCGGATGACAAAAGAGATAGGAGAAAAGGGATTGGAATAGTATATAGAGAATATAGCGACGATATAATAAACTTATTCAGAAGAGAACAAGTTTATAGAACAAAGATGAGCATAGAAAAGGGAAGTTAGCTTAAAAGTCTGTCTTTAATTGTAATTTGAAATTTATTAAAAAAAAAAAGATTGCTCATTTGGAAAAACTTTTATGTATTATTATTAAATAATAAGTTCCTAAAGCAACTCAATGTCGTCAGATTGGGACGACAAATTATTTTAAGCACCCATTAAAATCTGAAACTTTTATAAATTTAAATTTCAATGCTTAATTGATAGAAGAAAACGTTTATTTCTCACTATCACTGCGGACGGCAGTCCGCACTAGTGACGAAAGAAGCACGAAGTACTAAATATGTTTTGATTCCCTAAGAAATGCAATACAAATGGGATGATGATCCTACCACTCAAAGCTGAAAAAACGTATAAAAGATCACAAAAATCAAAAAGGTGTATGCCCCTATATCAGGGTATAAAAACATAATATTATTTTAATAAACTGATTTGTCTAACAATTAAAATCCAAGAAAAACTAAGCTCATAGAATAGTGCGGAAATAACTAACTAAATTATATTGCAATTATATGATATGATAATTTCGCGATAAACAAAATGAAAACAGATAAATAAGCAATTTTATTAAATCATTAAATGGAATTTGTAGTTTTGCCAATAATCAAAGAAGGAATATGAAACAAATTAAAAAGAAAACATTCACAATAATCACACCACCCACGTACCACGCGGCGAAAACCGAATAAGAAGTAAGAAACAAAAAAAAAACAGATGAGCCGTCAGAGTTGGCCGCACTCGTCGTGGTTCTCGAACCGTTCACAGCGCACGTGAAGATCAACGCCAGAGCATCGCGAAGAGACTGAATAAACTGAATAGTGCCAGTCAGATGATCGAATGCTGCCTCGCAACAGACAACAGGCAGGCAGGCGATGGACACAGATCGTCGCAAGGGCGGAGAAGGCGAAAAACCTAAGGTTGGGGTGGCTGCTTAGCCTACAGGTGCGGGTGCTTATTGTGCAGAGGGGTGGGCGGGTGGACGCCAAGGCATATAGACGCGTGGGCAGCGCCCATTTAACGGCTTGATAAATGAATGGAACGCGTCGCACACGATTTGCGGCAATTGCAAAGAGCGACACTCTGACTAAGAGAGTGCGAGAGTGGGAGAGTGGGAGAGTAGGAGAGGAGGGTGAGAGTGACAGTGACAGTGAGAGCGTAAGAAATGAAGGTTGAGCTTTTGTAGGCGCACAGGTGTCAACGACAGCACGCTTTGGACAGGGCTGCTTAGAGCTTAAAGCTCCAAGCTCACTGGCTGCACAGCGTGTTCACTGTCCAGGCACAACGGCAAAAGCTCAACAAATTGCAAAAGCTTTAAATGACAGCTGGCAGGCACTTAAAAGTTCTACAAATTGTATCTCCTCAATCACATTTTAATATTGAGAAGATTTATGAATTTTTTTACTTTGTTATCTTAAATTTATTACTAATAATTTATTACATATTACAATACAAATAGTTTAATATCAAAAAAATAGTTTAAAAAAAAATGATGTAAAAATACTAACATCACTAAAACTAACAACGCCGTATTCGAGGGATCGATTTTAACTCGATATTTTTTTTTAACTTATCAATCGAGTAAATTAAATCGAATTTGAGATGAAAAATTTTAAATTTTCGAAAAATTTAAGCTTTAAATTTAAGTTAAGCTTAAAAATCTAAATATCATGGCGAAATTTAATTAAATTTAATTCATTTCGCTTGAAAATCGGTTGTTTTATAGGAAATTTGCACTGAAACCGGTGAGCAAAATGCCATAGCTTACGGCGAAAGTCGTTTACACTGAGAGTAGGCCGGTAAAAAAAACCGATATTTTGAAGTCATACGGGGCAGTGATGTCATTTTTTTCTGAGCATAAAAAGCTGGATCAACGAAAAAAAAAAGCTTAAAAAAGCGCAATCCCAGGAAAAAAGGTCAAGAAAAAAAGCTGCTTTTTATAAAACAATTTGTTGTTTGTTTTTCATTAATAAAGACCTGTTTTCATATATAACAAAAAAATAAATTCACTTAAAATATACAAATGTTAACATTAATTGAAAATTAGAGTTTACATAATATATCTTCAATATTTTCTTCATCATCGTTTGGATAATAGTCTCGCTGTACTATTTTGGTTAGGCATCTGGGGGGTAATTGGTTATTAAAACAGCACTTATTCTGTCCCTTCATAGAGCTGGTGAACTTTTTGTAGCACTATGTGCACGCAAATCACTTAATTTTGCATTTATGCTGCATTTACGAGCCCAAACCACAATTAATTCGTACGCTCTTTTTTTGACTTTAACAGCTATTTAAGTCAATTCTTCACAGTAAAAAATATATTTTTTGAAAGGTTTAAATGGTGCAAAACTTTCCTTAATCCATTAAGTACCCATTAAAAATTTTTAATTTAAAAAAAACAGTAATTTTTTACCATTTTTCCTCGGTTTTTTAGAAAAAATATTTTGATGCAGAAAAATTCTTTAAACATTTCTAAGAGTGACTGCAAAAAAAATTTCAAAAATCTCTTCGCTAGTATTTTTTATAATTTTTTTAAAATTGCCATTTTAACCCATTTTTCCTACTTTTCATACAAAAAGTGGCTTTTTAGAAATTTTCAAAAAATCAAAAAAAATACTAGATAAATTTTTAACATTTCAACCGTCAAACTCAATTAAAACAGTTCTCAAAATTGATTAAAAGCACAAATTAAAAATAGCTGTTTAAATTTGCTAAAAAATCTAGAATTCCCGCTGCCCGCTGTTTTCAAATTTTTCCCGGAAACATACTTCAAAAAAATCCAAATCTGACGGGAAAAAAGCGGAAATGACATCACTGATACGGGGGTGCCACAGAAATCACTTTCGCTTGAATTTCACTTAAATTTCATACAAATTTCACTTAAATTTCATACAAATTTAAGTGAAATTCAAGCGAAAGCGATTTCTGTGGCACCCCAGATAGTGTCAAACTGTAAAATTGCTTTTTTTACTTTTATTATTGTAAAAATTAAACCAAAAAATAATAGGAAAATACATAAAATGGATCGAAAAATTAGTGGCGCAAAGCGGTTTGCAAATGCTTTAAAGTAATGCTAAATTTGTTTAAATGCGTTTAACGTATTTGTTTTTGTATAGAAAACAAATACCACTTATCACAAATAAACCAACCAGAATTTTAAAATCTGCATTGGGGAGCCTGGCGAATATATTGAATGAGGAGAAATAATGAATATCAATTTATGTTTTTAAATCTATTCATTTATTTTAATATGCCCGGAGTTCCATACGTTTAATGGTTTCGGCAAAATCCTCTTGAGCAATTCTGCATATAGTGCTCATATTTTAGCCAGAGCTGTCACCTTTTTGGTCGAAGCAGGCCGGTAATAACGCCGTTATTGATACCGGCGCGCCGTAGAGCCTTTATATTTGAACCTAAATGACAAATTTTTGTATGGTAAAGGCCCACTTACTGGACTTATACCGGCTTTTTTTCGTTACGGCCTAATACGGGGTCACACCTTTGACAAGACTTAAGACTTAAGATCTTAGCTGCTATAACTTGGACGTAATTTAAATTCCTCACTAGCTTGTGAATATTATTAATAAGCGACTTTACAAGTCGAAATTTTTGTAAATTTTGACATATTTCCAAAAAAAATAAACATCCTTCAATCAAGCTAAACATGCTGTTTTACACTAATTTAGACATAAGAAGTTGACTGCAAGTTATAGGCAATTTACACTGACACCGGTAAGCAAAAAGCCTTAAG
>JBAMBL010000607.1:0-18989 GCA_037043405.1 Drosophila subquinaria
TCACACAAATCTAATATACTTAAATATATATATATTTGACCATTTTCAATGGGCACAGGGTGTAATAAAATGTTCTGCCCACCATATGATTTTCAATATGATTTTCCCCTCTTATTCCATGGAAGCGTTATTGAGATATTATTTTTCTTTTAATTTTTAGAGTTGCTCCGACATTTGAGTATACTTATTTCTAGTTCGAAGGTTTGTAATTTAGTAATTTGTAGTAGAGTAATTTGGACTGTAATTGTGCTTAATTCTGAACTGTAAATATGCGACACTGTGGTCTATAAATAATCATTTAACGCGTGCAAAGCGACAGACGCACATCGCTGCCAAATTGTGCGAAATTATTTACTATATTTGTATTGTACAAATATCAGGTAAAGCATGAGCACAGGTTCATTAACATTGTGCGCGCCAGTTGCTGTCGTTTTGACTGTTGAAACAAATTAAACAAACATGCAAATGAACTCGCCAATATGAAGAAAAGCAAAGAAAACATGTGCGACATTCGCCACAAAAAAACAAAAACAAAACCAAAAAGAGCGCCAATATCAATAAATGAAATGTGCAAAAAATGCAGCTGCAAAAATGAGCGAACAAATGTAACGCATCGAGGATCATCGTCTGTCTGGGTTTTGGCTCAGGAACTTCAACTAAGCCGCAGTTGAGACAATGTAAAGATAAAGTGCTTCTATATTATCACGCACTCAAAACAATTAAATATGTATGAACACATATATATATGCATACTTACATATGTATGTATGTACGACTTAAAAAAATCCAGATTACAAAACAACGCAAAAAAGTTCATTCACCTGTGTGAGTGCGTGCTTATGAGTGTGTGTGTTTTTGTATGGGAATGCGTGTGTGTGTATTTGTGTTTTGTGCGCGCGTCGCAACACTATGCATGTGTGTGAGCCCGCCATTCGCCGCTTGCCACTGTCATCCGCGCAAAGAAACACACACCGGCAACGCAATTGGCCATAAAACTAAACAGAATAAGTACATCACAATTCACATATTCGCAAAATGCATCAAATTGAAACAATTAAGAGTGTTTGATAAAAGAGATTCGCAATACGATGTCTGAATGTATTTGTCAGCACACGCCAGTGCATGCGTGTGCAAGTTTTATGTGCCTACATTGGTATTTTTGCCACTTCACTATAACTTACCAGTGTTTTGCGATTATAACTATCCAAACAAATTGTAGTGCAGCTTGCTTATTTTAACAATCACTTAAATTACTTTTATTTGCGAAAATTATGCGAGCAAGCGCCGCCAAACCGAGTCGTTCAGAATAAGTTTGATTGAACTACTCACCAAAGTGAACAAACGAACTACGTCCCTAACTGTAAACAGTGTTGCCACTTCAGCACATTTTTAGCTAGTTCTGTTTATTTCAAAAGATCCTATAAATTTTATAAAACGCGTTGCTCTGACATGAGGATAAATAATACATAAAAAATATGTTTATAAAAAAGTTTAAAATTCATCAAATTTTTGCATGTTTCGTTTAAAAAGTTGGCAGCCCTTGTTGTAGATCGTAGAGTTCAGCTGTTTTATTCGCTCGTTTCGTTTGCTTGCTCGTTCATTTGATTCCCACAACTTGTGAGTCACAATCTACCTTAAATATATAACCATAGGTGGCGTATTAATTTTTTTAAAACAGACAAGGAAGAAAATGTTCTTTATATTCAAGATATTTTTAGAATTGAAGATAAAGTCTGAAAATTTGTTATGCAATTATGTTAGAGTTTGTTGTATTTATTTATTTAGAATAAATGGATTCAAATAAATACCCCCCGAAGGGTCACCTCTATCGAATCGAATTGGAAATTAATATTGTGCAGTTAATTGTAATCTTTTTGCAAAACGAAAATATTGTAAGCTAACTATTGTTCTAAATTGTGCGCAAAGTGACGAATAATAGCAGCTCTTCGATATATACAGGCCTGTTCCGGTTTTAACTTTCGGGAAGATTTTGCGGATTGAATTCACGTGATATTGAGCTAGTGAGTTTGAATTCGGAAGGGGTAAATCGATGATTTTGTCATGCTTAGCATAAAATTAAATTAAAAACAAAATATTTATAAAATAATCCAATGTTTTAGGAATAATGCAACATCATCAGATTAACAAACAGTAATTTATTTTATTTTTAAATAATTTTTATTTCATCATACCTCAAAATCGATAAGACTCTTACCTAACATTTTGGTCGGATTTGCTCGACTTGTTCTAATTTCCACAAGAATTTGTGAAAATGAATGGGAAGTATATTAGGGCTGCCCTTGTATGTGAAGAAATTAGTTAATATATTGGTACTTATTTTAAACAACAATTTAAGTATTTTTAAGGATTGCGTAAAATAAAGAATTACATTTCTTGTTTTTTAAATGCAAGTTTCGACAAAACTGTTTGTAAATTAAAGCCTAGTACCGACGTCAGAAAAAAGGCCTAGCGTAAGGTCAAACTCCATATAAAAAAAACGATGGCGTAAGGTGAATAAGAAGAAGACGACATTTATCTCCGCTTGTCGGTCCGCACGTCAACTAAACTGAAACTAAAAACGGAGTTGCCAGATAAGGAACGGGCGTTATCCAGCACTGTTTGAAACAGCTGTCAAGCCCAGCGAAACATCGATTTGTTTAGAGTTTCGGTATCTATCTATCTCACTCTCTCACAATAAGTCAAAAGAAATGGCGGTGAAATTAACAAAAAATAGCAGATTGACTCTTTTTGAAATAGCAGACAAAATTCTGCTGATTAACGAGGTGGAAAAGAGGCCAATATTTGTATTTTTGCATTAATTTAAAGGGAGAATCCACGTAAAAAGTTCAAAGGCGATGGGTGCACCCAAAACCCGCTGTGCTTGCGTGCCATCGCATATTTCTCCTCTATTAACATTAATATACAGTTTTCAATGTTTATTCTCTCCTCTTTTTATGCAAATCAGTTCTGCATGTTCATATTTAAAATAAACCGCTGTTGACGCATAGAGCTACCACTCAACTTTTTGTTATTTTTTCGTGTTGCTTTGGCAACACTGTCCTTACGCTCGTCGACAGCGAAATATTGAGCATTTTCCGCCGCTAAAAATTTATCTCACGTCGGTACTAGGCTTAATGCAAAAAATACCAGATTAGTTTTGTAATCAAACACTGTGCAACAATTGACAGCTCTGCATAAATACATTTCTCAGCACTGAAATCAACCCGCACTTTCAAAAATACAAAAGTTATAACGAAAGTAGGTTTTACCTTTGAAAAATGCTTCCACTTATTATTAAATAAATAAATTATGAATTAATCACACATTTTGACAGGCGGAAATTCTTTTGACGCAAATGTCTGATTCACTCAGAAAATTTTCCAGCACTGTTCTGCTAAAAATTATTCAACACAATGTGTGAGGGAAGTTCGGAGGGTAATTCGTCGGAAATGTAAAGGAATTTTAAGGGAAATTCGGTCAAATCTTGCGGATTGAAATTCGCAAAAAACACGTGAAAATCGGAACAGGCCTGATAGTAAAAGCGAAAATGGTCACACTCCGTGACAAGTGGCACGCCATCTATCGATAAAAGTGCGTGCAAGGTAGAGCTGGGACTTAACGATTTATTTTAGAATCGATTCAATTCGATTTTTGAAGAAGGGAAAATCAATTAAAAATCGATTTTTTTAATGAAAAAAAAAATTTGTGCTGAATTTTTTTATGACTTTAATTGCTTTGTTTTTTTTAGTATTTATATTATTTATTACAAGTTTTTTATGTTATTTAAATGTTTATCAATAATAACAAAAAAAAAGAAGGAAAATAATAACCAAATCACTTCGGACGGCAGTCCGCGCTAGTGACGAAAGCAGCACGAAGGGTGCGAAGGCGACTAGCATATATACACAGGAAGAATGGAAAATTTGCTATGTCTGTCCGATCAGAACGAGTTATATACCGATCGAAAGGTATCAATTTAACTTACAAATGTGCACACTAAGACTTTTAAAAACTCACCTGGTTTGTGAGATAAACAGGTGTAAGTGGGAGGGAAATATTTGTTTGGACACTTAGGGGGTTTTTAATTTTAGCGGGTTTTAGCGATTTCCCGCTAAACTAGCGATTTTTCGAAAAAGTCGTAGAACAAACGCTTCTAGATTTTTGATCAGGAACAAGTCCTCATTCAAACTTTTAAGCTAAATCTACGATTTGATCCAAACAAACAAACAGACTGACTTTTCATCTCGTTTTGAAAAGGGGAAAAAAAATTTCAAAATTAATTATCTTCTGAACCAGTGATCGGATTTTGATGATGAAGGTGTCATTCGACACGTATTTTTGATTAGAATAGTAAAAAATCAAAAAAGCTGCAACGGCCCCAATTGCTCCAATCATTTAAATTATTCCCCTCCCACTTACACCTGTTTATCTCACAAACCAGGTGAGAAAAATTGCTACGCTGGGAGTTGAACCCGCGTCTCCCGAACATATCAAACTTGACGGAAGCTTAGCACCTTAGACAGATCTGACTACAGCGATTCTTTATTTTGCAGCTTAGATTTCTGCCAACGCCCTTATAAAATTGAAAATCATTAAAAAAAAAACCTATTCGGATCATCCTCTAACAAATTAATTGCATTTAAAAATTAAAAAAAAAAAAATATTTTGTCCGTGCCAGGATTCGAACCCGGAACCCGAACTGAGAATTCATGCAAAAATCGTACGCTCTACACTTTGCGCCACTGCCGATCTTTAAGAACAATTTTCTAATTATAGATTTCATTGTTATTCGACTGTTAGTCAAATGTAATTGCTGCTGCTGTCCTATCCCAATTTAATATAAAACGTATACATTCAGTTAATAGGATATTTCTTCCAAACCAATCAACAAAAATTTATGCATGATATATCAAAAAACGCGAAATGGTACAAACTATAACATATTGAAAATTAAAAAAAATCGTTAGCGGCGTTTTCTCAGAAACAGCCAAAAAAAACCAACCTTATTTCACCTGTAGCTGTTTATCCATTTACCTAAAATAAAAAACTTCGAAGGCATGCCTAAGAGCCCTTCGGAATACCTTTTCAACGATATATAGATCTGTGGCTTCTATCGTTTGGATGCTATGGGGGTTTTAAGTTTGGCGGCTTTTAGCGATTTCCCGCTAAACTAGCGATTTTTCGAAAAAGTCGTAGAACAAACGTTTCTAGATTTTTTAACAGGAACAAGTCCTCATTCAAACATTTAAGCTAAATCAACGATTTGATCCAAACATACAAACAAACAGACAGACTGACTTTTCATCTCATTTTCGGAAGGCCCCTAAAAATTTCAAAATTAATTATCTTTCGAACCAGTTGTCCGATTTCGATCGAGGTGTCATTCGACGTGTATTTTTAATGAAAATTGTAAAAATTCAAAGAAAATTCAAAAAGGCTCCAACGACCCCATTAGCTCCAATCATTTACATTTTTCCCCTCCCACTTACACCTGTTTATCTCACGAACCAGGTGAGTTTCCAAAAGTCTTAGTAAGCACATTTGTAAGCTAAGTTATAAATTTTCAAAAAATATTGCAATTTCAAAATTTCAAAAAATGTCTTATTCAAAAATTTCTGATATCCCATAAAAAAACCTCTTTACGAGGTAAAAGTCTAGTGACGAAAACATTTTCATGCCCCAAAATTTCTGATATCCAATTTTGTGACGAATAATATTAAGTTTTACATATAAATTATTTTAAACAAAATTTTTGCATTCGTCACTGCGCAAAACAGTGAGTTTTATTTGGTATGAAGAATTGAGACATTTTAGCGCAATGTGCCGAGTGCAAAAATTTTGTTTAAAATAATTTATATGTAAAACTTAATATTATTCGTCACAAAATTGGATATCAGAAATTTTGGGGCATGAAAATGTTTTCGTCACTAGACTTTTACCTCGTAAAGAGGTTTTTTTTATTTTCATTCTCCCACAAACCATTCTCAAATTTTGCTTGATTTTCGGCCAAATCCAAAAGAACCTCCCCTTAAGGTGAAAACTTGGTTTTGAGTTCTTTAGGACCTAATGAACAAAATAAAAAATTAAAAATAAAAAAAAAATTTTTTTTTGTCCCATATAATTTTGAAATTTTCCAATCCAAGTCGGCACGGGTTATCATACTCCGATTGAGGTAAAAATTTATTTCTGAGCGCTTTAGGACCTAATGAACAGAACTAGCCCGTATGCGTTTTAAAATATTGACTTTGACTGCCGTCCGCAGTGATATCATTCATAAATTTATGTTGATTGGTTTGGAAGATATCCCATAAAAAAAACCTCTTTACGAGGTAAAAGTCTAGTGACGAAAACATTTTCATGCCCCAAAATTTCTGATATCCAATTTTGTGACGAATAATATTAAGTTTTACACATAAATAATTTTAAACAAAATTTTGGCACTCGGCACATTGCGCTAAAAGTGTCTCAATTCTAATACCAAATGAAACTCAGCTGTTTTGCGCAATGTGCCGAATGCAAAAATTTTGTTTAAAATTATTTATGTGTAAAACTTAATATTATTCGTCACAAAATTGTATGAAATTTTGCTGAATATATACGTTTTACTTTGAATTGAAATAGGACAGCAGCAGCAATTACATTTGACTAACAGTCCAGTAACAATGAAATCTATAATTAGACAGTCGTTCTTAAGATGCATGGCGCAAGTGTAGAGCATCCGTTTTTGTATGAATTCTCAGCTCGGGTTTCGGGTTCGAATCCTGGCACGGACAAAACTTTTTTTTTTTTTAATTTTTAAATGCAATTAATTTGTTAGTAGATTATTATCATGCATACATTTTTGTTGATTGGTTTGGAAGATATATCCTATTAACTGAATATATACGTTTTACTTTGAATTGAAATAGGACAGCAGCAGCAATTACATTTGACTAACAGTCCAGTAACAATCTATAATTAGACAGTCGTTCTTAAGGATCGCCAGTGGCGCAAAGTGTAGAGCGTCCGTTTTTTGCATAAATTCTCAGCTCGGGTTTCGGGTTCGAATCCTTGTACGGACAAAACTTTTTTTTTTTAAATTTTTAAATGCAATTAATTTGTTAGTAGATGATCCGTTTTTTAATGTTTTTCAATTTAAAAAGGTGTTGGCAGAAATCTTAGCTGCAAAATAAAAAACAAAAATTTCTGATATCCCATAAAAAAACCTCTTTACGAGGTAAAAGTCTAGTGACGAAAACATTTTCATGCCCCAAAATTTCTGATATCCAATTTTGTGACGAATAATATTAAGTTTTACACATAAATAATTTTAAACAAAATTTTTGCATTCGGCACTGCGCAAAACAGTGAGTTTCATTTGGTATTAGAATTGAGACATTTTAGCGCAATGTGCCGAGTGCCAAAATTTTGTTTAAAATTATTTATGTGTAAAACTTAATATTATTCGTCACAAAATTGGATATCAGAAATTTTGGGCATGAAAATGTTTTCGTCACTAGACTTTTACCTCGTAAAGAGGTTTTTTTTATGGGATATCTTCCAAACCAATCAACATAAATTTATGAATGATATCACTGCGGACGGCAGTCAAAGTCAATATTTTAAAACGCATACGGGCTAGTTCTGTTCATTAGGTCCTAAAGCGCTCAGAAATAAATTTTTACCTCAATCGGAGTATGATAACCCGTGCCGACTTGGATTGGAAAATTTCAAAATTATATGGGACAAAAAAAAATTTTTTTTTTATTTTGTTCATTAGGTCCTAAAGAACTCAAAACCAAGTTTTCACCTTAAGGGGAGGTTCTTTTGGATTTGGCCGAAAATCAAGCAAAATTTGAGAATGGTTTGTGGGAGAATGAAAATAAAAAAAACCTCTTTACGAGGTAAAAGTCTAGTGACGAAAACATTTTCATGCCCCAAAATTTCTGATATCCAATTTTGTGACGAATAATATTAAGTTTTACATATAAATTATTTTAAACAAAATTTTTGCACTCGGCACATTGCGCTAAAATGTCTCAATTGATTGGTTTGGAAGATATAACCTATTAACTGAATATATACGTTTTACTTTGAATTGAAATAGGACAGCAGCAGCAATTACAAAGCAGCGTAATTTTCTTGAATTCCTTCCATTTATTTTCTCGTATTTTTTAATTTCAGTTGTCAAACGAATTTGTAAACAAATCACAAATGTTTTGTAAATGCTAAATGCAAATGCTATGCTATGAGGACAGACAGTTGCATACTTATCGATAGCACCGATATTTTTATAAAATGTACATTAGTGAGGAAAGGCTATAATGCCCTTTCCTCACTAATGTACATTTTATAAAAATATCGGTGCTATCGATAGCATTTGCATTTAGCATTTACAAAACATTTGTGATTTGTTTACAAACTCGTTTGACAACTGAAATTATAAAATACGAGAAAATAAATGGAAGGAATTCAAGAAAATTACGCTGCTTTGGACAGAATCTCTGATGTTTAGGAGACCATTTAACTTTACCGGATTGGAAAACCATTCAGATAAACCGTTGCAAAGGGAACCCAAAGTGAAAACACCATTTCAATGAGCTCTCATTGAACAAGCGGTTGCCGTAGCTCTCTATGGGTTGGGATCGTCTGTGAAATAACGAAAATTGGAGACACCGTACTTATGGTGTCAGCGCAACTCGAGCAAGAGTCAGGGATTCTTAGATTCTGTTAATTGATTGTTGGTAATAACAACTCGTAGCGCTCTTATCAGATACTTCTTGTACAATTCAACGGAATATTTATTTATTTGGTACTAATAATTATTAGAATATTTACCAATAAGAACTACTATTTTATTTAGTCAATTTGTATTATCTTCAATGAGATACTATAACGATTTAATAATAATTGTTGCGATCGTAATGTGTTATGTTGACTCTTGTAGCCAAAAGGGTCAGTTTTTTAATTTTTTTGTTAACTGCAGCATTTTACCTTTACTACATTCTTCATTAAATTAAAAATATAGTACAGATTTTTATCGTTTGAAATTGGGCGCCAAAAGTTGAGAAATCTAGGGATAGTTTTTTTTTCAAAATAATAAAAGTTCCAAATATCGATTGAATTCCGATGAATATCGCATTGTTTTTCTGAAAATGCAGTTACATTTTTCAGCAATGTACTATTCTCCCACCACTAGCTCCCATATAAAATGTATAGGGTGAAATGTCACATTTTCTCCGAAAATGCTAAAATGCTGAAATGTAGTTTCAGTGAGGAAAGGCTATAAGTTGTGAATGCTGTTGCATCCAATATGTAGATGTTTGTGTAGAAATAATATGTTTATTTATTCCACTGTTTGTCTTAATACTAATTGTGTTTAAATGTCTATCCGAGCGCCAAAGCGCGTGTTAATGCGTGGGTCTATGTCTATTAGGGTTGTTGATATAATATCAAAATATAATAATATATAATATCAAAATATCGGTTAGGGCTGTTGATATAATATCAAAATATCGATATATCGATATTTAATTTTTGGTGATGATATATTTTAAAGTGATATTTTTTAAAAACGATAATATCAATATCGATAAAATGTACGATATTTTCGTGCGCTATTTTTCACTAGTTTCTTTATCTTTTGCCGCCACTTTTTATCTGCACGAAACGAAGAATCCAAAATTTATTCGGATATAATAAACGACCCTACATCCAAGTGCCAAATTTGCAATAAAATAGTGAACATTAGTGGTAACATGACTAATTTTGGGGTGGAAAAACTGTTGATTTAAGCTCGCGTCCAGATATTTATATCATCGATAATATCGATATATTTTTTGTCAAAAATATCAAGAAAAATTATATTTTTTCATATTGAAATACGAGGGCGGGCTGATAAGTAATCGGCCTTACCAAAAAAAAACATCTTAAACAACCCATAAATATTTTATTCGATTAGTGTTTTCTATCGGCTGATTGCTGAAAAAGTTTTAGGCGTTTTTCTTAACACTGGTAATTTTGGCGGGAGTTTTAGCATGGTCACTTTTGCATTGTCCCCAAAATGAGTAAAATAGAATATCGAGCTGTCATTAGATTTCTGTTTTTAAAAAAGAAATCCAACGATGAAATAAAAAATGAGTTAGTCGAAGTAATAGTAATAGGCGCGGGCGGACAAGCATTTTTGACGAGGACCGTCCGGGACGTCCCAGAGAGGTGACAACCCCAGAAATGGTAGACAAAGTCCACGGAATGATATTGGATGATCGCCGAATAAAGCTGAGAGAGATTGCTAAGGCCCTAAACATTTCTCGAGAACGTGTTGGAAACGTCTTACACGAATATTTAAATATGAGTAAGCTTTCGTCAAGGTGGGTGCCGCGATTGCTCTCAGCGGAACACAAACGCAACCGCTTGGTCATTGCGAAGGAGAGTTTGGCATTGTTAAACGCAAATAAGAATGAATTTTTGCGTCGTTTTGTGACTGTCGACGAAACTTGGATACATCACCATACACCAGAAAGCAAGGAACAGTCAAAGCAGTGGATTTCAACCGGAGAAACGGCGCCGAAAAAGGCAAAGATTGGTTTGTCGGCCAACAAGGTAATGGCAACGGTTTTCTGGGATGCCCGAGGCGTAATTCATGTGGATTATCTAGAAAAAGGCAGAACAATTAATGGAGAATACTATTCTAACCTTTTTGGACAGTTCGATTCAGAACTAAAGAAAAAAAGGCCGCACATGGCGAAGAAAAAAGTTCTGTTTCACCAGGACAACGCTCCGGCTCACAAGAGCGTTGTTGCCATGATGAATTTGTGTGAACTACACTATCAAATTCTTCCACATCCCCCCTATTCTCCAGATTTAGCACCATGTGACTATTATCTATTTCCAAACTTAAAGAAATGGCATGGTGGAAAGAAATTTCAGTCGAATGAACAGGTGATCTGTGAAACAGACGCCTATTTTGAGGACCTGGACCAGTCATATTTTATGGAAGGTATAAAAAGATTGGAGGACCGTTGGACTAAGTGCATACGTCTAAAAGGAGATTATGTTGAAAAATAATAAAGAAAAATAAAAAAAAAACCGTGTTTTCTTTGGTAGGCCGACTATTTATCAGCCCACCCTCGTATTAACGATATTGATATTTTTAAAAATATCAACAGCCCTATTGTCGGTTGCTGTATGTAGACCAGTGATGGGCACAGTCTCGCACGCGTGCGAATCATGATGCAATAAGTATAAGGTGGTCTCGTCGGCTGCCGAATTGTTCGTTTTTTAGGTCTTTAACGTTCGGTTCACGTTTAGTGCGTGCTTGCTATCCCTTTCCCTCGCACTGATTATTAGAATAGTTAAAGACCTACTTTTTGCCGACGAGACCTCCTTATGTTATTGCTTCATGGTGCGAATCAGCTGTTCGATTCACCAATACACACACGAAACCCGAGCGCAGCGAACAGAGTGAAGTCAGTCGCAGCTAGAACGTCGAACGGGGAGGGTATGCGCGCTTGGCTCACTTTATGTACTGTAAGAAATAGCTGATCGACTCTAATTGTTGTTCAAAAATTAGTTTGAATATAGTTTTTATTGCAAGCCACAATTTTTGGTGTGACCACGTAGGTGCATGCTACATAGAGTTTTAAGTTAAGGGGCATAATTTGGGGGTCATTTGGAGTACGAAAATACCGACCGCATTCTCACACATTGTATTGTAGCAGAAGTTTAAAATTTTCTCTCAGTGCAATGCAAAGACATCTTGAAAAATCAAGCGTCGCAGACTGTGCTCTCGTTGAAGGCAAGCTGTGCACTGATTCAAATCGTGTGTTCGCAGCAGCTGCCAACGTCGCGTTCGGCATGCGTCGGCTAGTGTCTGTGTAAGCAACAGATAATGATTCGATAAACGTGCCCATCACTGATGTAGACATGAATGCGGCTCCGAAGCTCGCTCACGGAACCAGAAGCTGTATTATGCGATGCGTCGTTGCCAGATCGGGCTGTTGCCGCTGTAGGGTACGCCACATCTACTCCCCCCTCAGTGACTTCGCCAGGTAAAGAAGGAAACGAATATACTCTAACGACGGTATCGCTGTGCTTCTGGTGTGTCTTCTTGTAGATTTGGTGTTTCTGGTGTGTTTGATGCTTGTAGTGTGTTAGGATGGGGGATGAATCTGGTGTTGTTGGTTGTGTAGCCAAGAAATACAACCTCTGTCTTGCCATATTGGCACTTTTGTGGGTTGATGCTTAGGCGATTTTTTTTTGCAAAATCTCGAAAATTATTCCATGGGGCCGAAGATGCTCTGCGTGGCTGCTGGAGTATACGCTTATATCGTCAATGTAGCATCCAACAAATGGAAGATCACGACGTATGTTGTCTATGTGACGTTGGAAGGTTTAAGCTGCATTTCTTAGTCCAGGAGGCATTCCAACAAATTCAAACAACCCAAAAGGAGTCGTTACTGCAGTGTTTGGAACGTCAGTAGGTGCGACTGGAATTTGATGGTAAGCACGCACCAGGTCAATCGTTGAGAAGATCTTGGATCCGTATAGACACTGAATAATATCTTCACAGTGTGAAATAGGATAGCGATCTGGGATGGTGCGTGAGTTGAGTATTCGGTAATCCCCAGTATTTGGCTTTTTATGGACCAGATGAATCGGACTAGCCAATTGGCTGTTTGACGGTCGAATTTCTCCATATTAGAGCAAGAGATCAGAACCACGACGAGCCGCATCCAGCTTTTCGCCAGCAAGTCGCCTTGGCTTCTCAAATACTGGAGGAACACTTGTTTTAATGTAATGAGCTACGTCATTATTAATGTTGGTTGCTGGGGACTAATTTGGTCGAGTTATATCTATAAAACGTGTAAGTAGTTCCATATATGCACGACTCATTCCGATTTTGTTTTTCACATTGATTGTAGAGACGCAGTAAAGCTTTGCTTCGTTGAGTTGTCCCTGTGTGCATTTCGATGTTGTAGGATCTATGAGACGGCGTCCCTTGAAATCGAGGAGTAAACCGAAGTGGGTCAAAAAATCAGCTCCGATGATCGCTGACTGCACATTGGCAATTATAAATGACCAGTTGAACTTGCGGTGAAGATTGAGATCGAATGAAAGGTTTACAGTCCCGAACGTGTCGATGACTTAAGCAGGCCATCCACAGTCGAATTTGATTGACGAACTGTTCGTCGAACAAGATTTACATTTGCCCACTAACTATTTCAAACATTGCTTGCAAACATCATTTGTATAAAATTTTCAGAGAATAAACATTTCATCGGATAACGATACAGTCATTGCCTTGATGGCTATAAATATTTATTTAGAAAAAAAAAGACTTCTTTCGCATATCTTTGTTCTTATATGCCTCGCTTTTTGCATGATACAGTGCAGGTTCATTTTGCAGGCTATAAAATTTTGCAGCCAAAAATTGCTTTGACATTTTTAGCATTTGTTTACGCTACGAAAACTTTTGACAAATGATGTTTGCGCCAACATTGCCATCCATTGTCGAATTGTTTAATCAAACACAGGCAAGATAGAATCAGTTCTATTTTTCTCGAACAAAACGTCCAGCACGAAATTTGGACAAGAACACTACCACCACTTCGTCGAAGCACGTTCGTCAAATAAATTCGAATGTGGATGGCCTGCTTTATTTGTTAGCAGCATACAGTTGGAAATGGCTTCGTTTCTATCGCTTACAAGGTGGATTTATACATGGTGATGTATTCGTTTGACGTGCTTTTTTTTTCGGGGCACAAACGTCATTACGAAAGCAAACATCGTAGTAAGCGGTTGTATTAAATTCTCCAAAAAATGGCCCGTGTGTGAAAAATGCATATGTCGCTCGAACTCAAGTCGTTTGGTTTGTGTTTTCAGAGATATTAAAAAGGGACAAATAAATGCAACAGGAACTGTGGGAGCATGCACCGGTGAGCAGCTTCCACAAAGAGAGAAACAGGAATAACAGCGTCGATGCTGACGGCTAACAGAAGCTTAGCAGATCTCCATAATCACAATTAATTAATTGGTTACCTACGGGTCATTACAGGAGCAAAAAGACAAACATGCCATTGCATTTTATTTTGATTTATATATTGCACAGCGCACAAAACGAAAATGAGTGAAGAGTATAGAAAACAAAACAAAACAAATTTTCTATATATCTATCACTGTCGTCTCTCTCACGTCAGACTCTTTTTGACAGCTTTGCCCCGAGAGAGAGCGAATACATCACCATGTATAAATCCACCTTGATCGCTTATGTTTAAGAATTGATATCGGTATGAGTGATATAACTAAGCCCGAATCAATTAGGAACTTTGTATTTGAAGAACGGTCGAAAATGTGCACTCGAAACTCCTTGTTGAGGCGAGCGCGTGGGTCTTTGCTGTCACTGGTCGCCTATAAAACTGACATCCTCTTTAGTTTCCCTGTCGCGCAACCTAGGAACATGGCTGGGCACAACGGTGGGCCTTGACACCATAACGCTTGTGGTAATGACAGACGGATGATTGCGATCTGCTGGCTGTGATTTTTTCTGTTTTCCTGCAGCTTTAGTATTGTTGTGGCTCGCCAGCTGATTTTGCAGACAAGCAATTGTGTCTTTTAATTCATTAAGCTCACGCTTAATAGTATCGATGCAGTCGTTTCCAGTACTATGAATAGCACCTGAAGAGTGTGAAGTTGCAATGACAAAAGGTCCAGTTTCGTCTTCCATCATCTTTCATCGGCAAGTTCGGTTAGTTCCTCAATAGAGGCTGAACGAAGCACTTTTAGGCTACGATGAACGTGTTGTGGGAGCAGTGTCAATCAACGGACTCGCAAAACATCACTAGATGCCCGTCCTCCAGCAAGCCGCGTCATTTGATGAAGAAGTTGCGATGGCTTTTTTTCTTCGAGGGCAAGTTCTGACATGGCTCCGTGCAATTGGCGATTAGGAGTTTTGGTAAAACTTTTGATAATGAGTGCTTTTAATTTCTCATATTTGTCGGATTCAGGAGGTTGCATTAGAAAGTCTGCAAGCTCAATCATCATATTTCCATCGAGTGAGCTCACTATATAATTCTAGCGCGAGTTATCTGATGTAATGCGATTAAATGAAAATATTGACTCGACTTGCAAAAACCATAAGCGCGCATCAGGCTTCTAAAATGGCGGCAACTTGCATGTGTTAATGGTGTGTACCAGAGAACTGCAACGGGTAGATTCGAGTTGATTTGGTCGCCGTTGCCAAAAATCAAATCAAATCGAGTCAGTAGTCGCCGTTTTAAAAATCGAGTAGGCTGTATGACTTGATACTCGCTCATACTCGTTGAGTCAAACTGATCGAAAAACGAGTATAGAAACGAGTATAGATGCGAATCATGATGCGAGTAACTCGTTTTAAATGTGCGTGACGGAGCGGGCAATGGGAGCGGGGAATGTGTCGATCGACCCAAATGTGCGAACAAAAAATAAAAAAGGTCTACACTGAAACAAATTATTGAGCCGCATAATAATTATATGAGAAAAAAAAAATTTTTTAAAATAATAAGGACTTCAAACCTACTATTTTTTCACTCAGTGTACAAAAGGTCGCGGCTCGCCGGCAGCGCGAGTTTTATGACGGCCATAAAAAAGGGTCAAAAATGCCTCGACGCGAGTCGTGTGTGCGACGTCTCAGCGAAACCCACCCCCGAATTTCATACATTGCAATGTAAGCGTGAGCGCTGTCGATCGCTGGGCTACTCCCTCTGACACTCTGTCTGCTTTTCTTGACACTCGTTTTGATACTCGTTTTAGACACTCGTTTTCGACACTCGTTTTGGGTCGTTTTGATCGTTTTGGATCGTTTTGAGCCGCGGACGTTTGTATGAATCGAAAGCGGCAGTCTGTCTTTAAGTTGTCTCTTTGTACAAAGCACATTGATTTTAATTAGGTCGAAAGCTTTGATGTGATTGAGTGGTGGAAAACATTTTCATGCCCCAAAATTTCTGATATCCAATTTTGTGACGAATAATATTAAGTTTTACACATAAATTATTTTAAACAAAATTTTGGCACTCGGCACATTGCGCTAAAATGTCTCAATTCTTCATACCAAATAAAACTCACTGTTTTGCGCAGTGCCGAATGCAAAAATTTTGTTTAAAATAATTTATGTGTAAAACTTAATATTATTCGTCACAAAATTGGATATCAGAAATTTTGGGGCATGAAAATGTTTTCGTCACTAGACTTTTACCTCGTAAAGAGGTTTTTTTATGGGATATCAGAAATTTTTGTTCTTTATTTTGCAGCTAAGATTTTTGCCAACACCTTTTTAAAATTGAAAAACATTTTCTATTCTTTCTTCCAAATACTCTATATATAGATGTGATCGTATAGCTCGTAAAGGTGGCGGAGAAGTATTGGCCGTGGATTCTAATCCGTCCTCAGAAACGATTTCAACCACATTAAATTCTGATATTGAGTTTATTTGCGTGAAAGTTTCTTTTCTTAAATTTTCAATTTATTTAACATGTTCCTATATAACATGTTACAAAAATGTATGCATGATAATTATCTACTAACAAATTAATTGCATTTAAAAATTTAAAAAAAAAAAAGTTTTGTCTGTACCAGGATTCGAACCCGGAACCCGAGCTGAGAATTCATGCAAAAATCAGATGCTCTACACTTTGCGCCACTGACGATCTTTAAGAACGATTGTCTTATTATAGATTTCATTGTTACTGGACTGTTAGTCAAATGTAATTGCTGCTGCTGTCCTATTCCAATTCAAAGTAAAACGTATATATTCAGTTAATAGGATATATCTTCCAAACCAATTAACAAAAATGTATGCATGATAATCATCTACTAACAAATTAAATGCATTTAAAAATTTAAAAAAAAAAAAGTGTTGTCCGTGCCAGGATTCGAACCCGAAACCCGAGCTGAGAATTCATGCAAACATCGGACGCTCTGCACTTTGCGCCACTGGCGATCCTTAAGAGCAACTGTCTAATTATAGCTGCTGTCCTATTTCAATTCAAAGTAAAACGTATATATTCAGTTAATAGGTTATCACTGCGGACGGCAAGTCCGCGCTAGTGACGAAAGCAGCACGAAGTGTGCGAAAGCGACTAGCATATATACACAGGAAGAATGGAAAATTTGCTATGTCTGTCCGATCAGGTCGAGTTATATACCGATCGAAAGGTATCAATTTAACTTACAAATGTGCATACTAAGATCTTTAAAAACTCACCTGGTTTGTGTGATAAACAGGTGTAAGTGGGAGGGGAATAATTTAAATGATATGAGCAATTGGGGCCGTTTCAGCCTTTTTGATTTTTTTTTAATTTTTTACTATTCTAATCAAAAATACGCGTCGAATGACACCTTGATCATCAAAATCCGATCACTGGTTCAGAAGATAATTAATTTTGAAATTTTTGGTGCCCCTTTCAAAACGAGATGAAAAGTCAGTCTGTTTGTTTGTTTGTTTGTTTGTTTGTCTGTTTGTTTGGATCAAATCGTAAATTTAGCTTAAAAGTTTAAATGAGGACTTGTTCCCGATCAAAAATCTAGAAACGTTTGTTCTACGACTTTTTCGAAAAATCGCTAGTTTAGCGGGAAATCGCTAAAACCCGCCTAAAATTCAAAACCCCCTTAGTGTCCAAACCATAGAAACTACAGGTGAGATAAGGTAATTTTTTCGACATTTTGGCGGTTTTCGAGAAAACGCCGCCTACGATTTTTTTTAATTTGCAATATGTTTGAGCTTGTAAAATTTCTCGTTTTTTGATATATCAATATATCTTCCAAACCAATCAACATAAATTTATGAATGATATATCAAAAAACGAGAAATTTTACAAGCTCAAACATATTGCAAATTAAAAAAAATCGTAGGCGGCGTTTTCTCGAAAACCGCCAAAATGTGGAAAAAATTACCTTATTTCACCTGTAGTTTCTATGGTTTGGACACTAAGGGGGTTTTTAATTTTAGCGGGTTTTAGCGATTTCCCGCTAAACTAGCGATTTTTCGAAAAAGTCGTAGAACAAACGTTTCTAGATTTTTGATCGGGAACAAGTCCTCATTTAAACTTTTAAGCTAAATTTACGATTTGATCCAAACAAACAGACAAACAAACAAACAAACAAACAAACAGACTGACTTTTCATCTCGTTTTGAAAGGGGCACCAAAAATTTCAAAATTAATTATCTTCTGAACCAGTGATCGGATTTTGATGATCAAGGTGTCATTCGACGCGTATTTTTGATTAGAATAGTAAAAAATTAAAAAAAAATCAAAAAGGCTGAAACGGCCCCAATTGCTCATATCATTTAAATTATTCCCCTCCCACTTACACCTGTTTATCACACAAACCAGGTGAGTTTTTAAAGATCTTAGTATGCACATTTGTAAGTTAAATTGATACCTTTCGATCGGTATATAACTCGACCTGATCGGACAGACATAGCAAATTTTCCATTCTTCCTGTGTATATATGCTAGTCGCTTTCGCACACTTCGTGCTGCTTTCGTCACTAGCGCGGACTGCCGTCCGCAGTGATAACCTATTAACTGAATATATACGTTTTACTTTGAATTGAAATAGGACAGCAGCTATAATTAGACAGTTGCTCTTAAGGATCGCCAGTGGCGCAAAGTGCAGAGCGTCCGATGTTTGCATGAATTCTCAGCTCGGGTTTCGGGTTCGAATCCTGGCACGGACAACACTTTTTTTTTTTTAAATTTTTAAATGCATTTAATTTGTTAGTAGATGATTATCATGCATACATTTTTGTTAATTGGTTTGGAAGATATATCCTATTAACTGAATATATACGTTTTACTTTGAATTGGAATAGGACAGCAGCAGCAATTACATTTGACTAACAGTCCAGTAACAATGAAATCTATAATAAGACAATCGTTCTTAAAGATCGTCAGTGGCGCAAAGTGTAGAGCATCTGATTTTTGCATGAATTCTCAGCTCGGGTTCCGGGTTCGAATCCTGGTACAGACAAAA
>JBAMBL010000608.1:0-31946 GCA_037043405.1 Drosophila subquinaria
ATTGATTGAGTGAACCCATTGAAAGAGTTTTCCCTGGCCCCGTTAATTGCATTTAATTTAATTAGACGAGGCCACAGATCAGATGAAAAGATGCAAGGACAACTTGCAACGGCAAGTTGCAACTGCAACTAGTTGCATCAATGACAGCCCAGGATTAGGCTCATATATCATTTCTAAAGACTTGCAACCTTGTGGCATGGAGCAGGTTCTTTTATATGTGCTGAATAGTTGTTGATTTAATGCTTACCATGTGGTAAACGTGCAGAAGAAAAGTCAACAAACAAGTTAGCGCAGAGATAAAGAGGGAAAAGCGGGAGGGAGAAGTGGGAGGGGTTTAAGCCAACAGACAGAGCTAATAGCTGGCGGCTAAAAGCCACAATGACAAATGCGTCAACAAATGCGCTGAAAGATGATGATGTTGTTGTTGTGCGGCATCTCAAGGTGCATTCATTCGGGGGTCTGGCCATAAGTCAAGTGCAGCTCAAAGTCATTGCGAATTGTGACTTAGACAAAAGCCATCAACACTCGCATGCAGACGGAAAAGAAAGTGAGTACTTTTTGTTTCATTGTCTGTTTTAGCCAAGTTGCAGTTATGTGTTTCTTTTTAGCCCAAAACGAAAGTTGAAGGCCATCAATTCATAACTATTTATGTTAACAGCCGACACATGTTCAGCATTTTTAAAGGTTTGTTTATCCAATAAATATTGTATTTTGAACTTAAGGAAATTATTTCTCAAGTAGAGTGCGTGTATTCTTGGCTATTTTTCTTTTAGATTTAATTTAATTTAATGCCTTGAGAGAATTATTTTTTATGTAATACAAAAGTTCCAAATAACCGCATTCCCTCATACAAAATTCAATCGAATGACAATCTCGGCTTTTCAAGATTAAATATAACAGAGAACTTAAATAAAACAATTTTCAATTAAACATGATATTACATTATAAGTAAATCATTTGAATATAAGGAATACAAAAGTATCGTTTTGATTAAATTTAAATATATCTTTTAAATTATTCGTGACACAGTCTGTGTCTATTTTGGTTCCATTCAACCTAAGCAAATGTGTAATCAGGTGTAAGGACACCAAAATGAATCATGACAGACGTCAGCAGAGTCCAAGGAAATGCAGACAAGCTGTTGGCTTTGTTGGTTCTATTTGTAGAGTCCAGAAACCGCTTTGGGCTCCATTAAAATGTGTCTAATTAAAATTGCATGTGATGAATATGTCACACAAACAACGTCGCATACAATGGAGTTCCTTCACCTCAGAGTGGGCGAAGGGACGCCTCGTCGTTGGTGTCGGAGTTGCGTGGAGTTCTCCCCTATCGTTACCGTTAGGCTCCCCTTTGTATATGTATATGTGTATGCATGTATATGGGCAGTACCAGTCTCGGGGCGTTGCTTAAATTGCCAGCTAATTGGCTTTTGAGTGGTTGTTGCGTGGTGCGTTCATTTCCTGCAACAACTGCACGCCAAAAACAATTTGCATTAATGGCAAAGGAGGAAGGTAATTTCAATCCCCTGCCGCTCACGCTCCAAATGTTCATCCACGCTCGTACGTGCCGAAACTGAAAGTGCGACACAAAATCCATAAAACAAAAGTTGCCTTTAGTTTTCTAAATGTTTTCTGCATGTGTAATGCATTCTGTTTGATTCCAGGGTTGTTTCTAAACGGGCGTCTGAGCGGAGGGGATGCAATGTGATGGCATCTTACTGTGTCAGAAGTGCACTTTCACATGCAATGCCTTGACGTCAACTCTGCTCTGGAGCCAGCTCGTGTTTTATCGCCTGCCGTAATGACGCACTGCCTTCCACCCTTTTGGAGAACATTGAGCCTTGTGTTTGTGTGAGTGTATTCCATTCTCTTATCGCTCATTTTCGTTGCAAGTTTTTGTTATGTGCTTTTGGGGTCGCGCCTCGTGGCCCCGTTTCTTGAATGGAACCCCAAAAACTTGAACGAACTTCTTAAGTATAAGCACAATAAGTAAATACTTAAAAACAAAGTACAATTTAGGCCAAACTATAGTTTCTCTTGTTTTCGGGTTAAGACTAAACTGAATGACATTCTAGTTAAAAAATGTAAATAAGAACACCTCACATCTAAATAAACATTCAATTTTATTGTTACGTCGCGCGCCGTTGCAAAATTTGTTATGCGTTGAAAATTGGCAACGCTGTAATTATATTTCCATGGATGATATAGGTAAAAGCATAAAAAAATGCAAAAGAAGTAAAAACTAAAGCTCTCAACACTCTTTTAGAATTGGGCTTAATCTTAATTAAAAGATCATGTAATCCAACCCGTTTTTCTTTCCCGTCTTTTAACTAATGTTGTTGACGTTTCTTGTTTCTTGTTAAATGAAAACATGACAGGCAGTAGCTATAGTTATTCATGTAGATTCATATAGGACTTATAAACGAATAGCACATGAATAAATTAGCCATGGGCACGGCTTCAGGCTTTGCTCGACAGGCCCCGGCAGGCTTGTCTGTCACGCATACTAATAAGTTTAATAAGTTGCCGCAATTGAAAAATCAACTGCTCACCTCCCCAGTACAAATGCATTAGCTTGTTGTGAGTGGGAGATCCGGAAAACAAAGTGAACAACAAGCTAAATTATAAACTGAACTCCAAGACAAAGTCAAAATACTAAGTAAAAAACGTAAATGAAATCTAAATGGTTGAGTATCAAATGAAAAGAAGTCAAGGCCCGGCCAAAAAACTGTGCGAGACAAACAAAGACACGGCGAACAGCAACTGCAATTGGAATACCCACGTCCCAAGTCAACCCCTCAATCCTCCATTCTCCATCCTCCAATGTCTTGTTGTCTGGCTGGCGCTGGTGTCAAATGGCTGCCCACTGACGTCGCCGACGGTCAACAGTTTTGCAGTGCCAGGTGCTGTCCCCGATACCCCACACTCTATCTAGTTTTAATTTGAGTTTCATTGGCGGGATTAGTCATCGTATCAGTTGGTTGACCAATCATTGGAGACGGCGCGTGCTTTGAGAGATTTAAAGGGGCTCAAACAGCTGAAGAATTCAATGAACTTTTGTTTCACATTGACAAGGTTTTGAGCTAATTGCCTTTAGTGATTATAATCACAATGAATCATTTCAAGATCTGGCTTTCTAAACTGAAATTTGTTACTCAACAAATCAGTCAGTAATCATGCATCACTTTACAAATTTCATTTTTTTTTGTCAAAGCTGTTAATATTTATTTGAAAAACTCAATACAATTTGGGGCAAATTGCTTAATGCAAAAGGCTAGATAAAAAATAATAGATGATATGTTTCATTAATAAATAGTATAGCCAATATTGTATGCGGATTTAATATTTATATAAGAAAGCACTTTTCCTAGCCATTTTCATTTGAGATACGCAGAGTCCAACGTTTTTTTGCATTTTTTTTGCAAACTAAATAAATTTGAATAAAGTGGTTTTCTAATTTATTTCGTTTTTTTTATATTTTAAATCTTGTGTTTTTTTGATTACGATTTGCTTTATCCGAGATTTCCAGCGTACTATTTTGGTGATAAATTGTCAGTCATCACAATCACAAAATTTTGACATCAATGCAAGGAACAAAAAACTAGAAAACTTGTTTTAGGGAAAAAAAAATAGAAAAACCTAAGTTAGATAAAGTCTAATGGGAAAATTTAAATTAAGAAAAAATCGTTAAATATTCGATGTCAAAAATATCCCATTTCCTACTACTGTTAATACTTCGGTTAGGTTTCAGAAAATTTAAAAAAAAAAAAGCAAGAGAAAACTCGTAGATGTATGAGGTAAGGGGTTTTATTTTCTCAAAAGTAAATCACTGCGGACGGCAGTCCGCGCTAGTGACGAAAGCAGCACGAAGGGTGCGAAGGCGACTAGCATATATACACAGAAAGAATGAAAAATTTGCTATGACTATCTGATTAGGTCGAGTTATATTCCGATCGAAAGGTATCAATTTAACTTACAAAGACTTACTGCACTGCGCAAAACAGTGAGTTTTATTTGGTATGAAGAATTTAGACATTTTAGCGCAATGTGCCGAGTGCCAAAATTTTGTTTAAAATAATTTATGTGTAAAACTTAATATTATTCGTCACAAAATTGGATATCAGAAATTTTGGGGCATAAAAATGTTTTCGTCACTAGCCTTTTACCTCGTAAATAGGATTTTTTTATGGGTATAACATTATATCTTATATGCCAATATTTCTTGTTTTTGTTTTTTTTTTTTATTTTAAACGAAAATTCAACTGTCTTCAGAATAATAAAAACTTATTATTTTTAAATGTTTATCCACTTGATTTTTCCTGTTTCCGTACTCTAAATGTTTTTAAATTTTTTTTTAATTAAATTGTATTTATGTTACTTAGTATTGATTTTTGTATTTCTTACAAATATTTAAAGTTCGATTTGGTACCCATTTTATAAACCAAAAAAAAGAAAATAACTTGGCTTATTTATGGACTCATATTTTAGCCATTGACCTAAGCTCTTGATTTGCAATGAAATAATTTATAATTAAACATGGGAACTCAATATCTTAGTAAAAATAAGTTGAACACAGTTAAGGCCCTATTCTCCTTCAGCTTGCAGTTTTTGGACCTTTTTTGAAAAAATTCTCATTTGAAAACGCAAAAAGATATTTGAATTTTGTTTTTTTTATTGAATTAGTAATGAATGAAAGAAAATAAAAAAATTTTTTTTTCCTCGACACGAGGGGTGTTCAAAAAGTAATGAGACTTCAAAGTTGGGAGTTGAAAAAAAAGGTGTCGTCACGGCGGCCACGATTCCGGGTCTCCGGAGCGTCGGAAATGAAAAAAAAAACGGGGTTATAATCAGTATAGATGTAATTCTGGCCCGTAGTAAAATAAAAATTTTGCGATTTTTTTTGACAAAATGGCGGCCACTTGAATTGACAAATCGAATTTGGACCCATTTTTTTGTAGTTTAGTGTAAAAAAAAATTAGTAAAAAAAATCGCAAAATTTTTATTTTACTACGGGCCAGAATGGTGACAATTCTACGTCGATTAAACTTTGTTTCATCCAAATCGGTTCAGTATAACTGGCGGAATCGTGGCCGCCAGCTCGAAAAACGTGGTTTCGAGATAAACGCGTTCAAAGTTTTGACTCCACGTGCATTAACATTAACATTGCTGGACAAAAAAGGCCATAACTCCTAAAGTATTTCGAATTTCAAAAAACCCTTATAGGGTTATATTCTTAAATGTCCAAGCTATAAAAAAATGCAAAAAAAAAAAAGTCGAAAAAAATTTTTTGCTGAAAGAGAATAGGGCCTTAATGCATTACGAATGAACCAAGCAAACAAATCAACCCAAACAGAGTGAACTAACTATGTATATATGTAATAAAATAGCATTGAGACAACAAAGGAGAATCGGAGTGCTTTCTGGGTGGGAACGCGCCAGTTGTGGATGGAGTTAGACAGACTGGGCACAACTCTATGCAGCATCCCCCGTCTGGGCCAGCAGCAACAGCAGCAGTTGCCCGGAAAACCAACCCCAAAAGAACTCCCCACAGCAGCATTCTGGGAGAAATTGGCGTGCATAGTTCAGTGCCAGCTGCTGGTACAACAAAAGCAACAACAATGAGACCACAAGAACAACACAACTCTTTGCCATTGGCGAAAGTGAATGAATTCCAGCAAGATTCGTGGCGCCACATGAATGTCGTTGGAAAAACTCAATATTGTGTGAAAAACTTTCTTCACATGAATTAAATAAACGTAAAATCAGCTGACATGTGCATGCAAGCTTGAATATCTGAATTGAAGATGAAAACCAAATGTTAAATGTAAATGCAAATATTCAAATAGGGATAGATTTCTAATTTCTACCTTGGTGTTGCATTTGTAAACATTGAACTGACAGCATATCGTATTTAACAGGCAGAAAGTGGCCTGACAGGTTCCATTAAGTTTATATAATTCTTGATCAGCATCAACATCCGATTCGATATAGCCATGACCATCTGTCTGTTTGTATGAACGAACAGATCTCATAAATGGTAAGAGCTAGAAGTACCAAATTTCCTTAGAGACTCCTACCCTGATATCAAGTTTATTATTCCCCCTTCTTCGATAATCTAAAAAGCTAATGAGTTACAGCACAGGTGTCATGCCCTTTCGGCGAAAAACAAATTTTATTTCGGTTTTTTTTTTGGAAGAGATCCAAAAAATATTTTAGTTGATTAAATAGAAACTAAATTTTGAATAAATACAAACGTTTAGACTCTAAACAGTCCTGGTGTCTACAAACGAAATATACTTCTGGTTTATTTTTTTCCCCACAAAGCGGCCAACATTTTGTGGATAGACAGGGTACACAGAATTTAAAATTTCATTTCCTGTTATTTTCCGTTAGCATTTGCCACAGTTTACACAACCAGGCGCCCAGGAGCCGGTGAACGACACAAACGCCCACGCTACACACACTTTTGACAAGGTATATAAGGTCCCCCAATCAATTTGTATCCTGCCGTGCATGTTATCCTTGGCAAGTGTGCAGGCTTAAGTCCCCGCAACTTCATTTCATCATCATCATCATCGTCATCATCGACCGTCAGGCCGTGTCATGGTGGTTGCATGAATAAAGCGAAATGAATTGCCTGCTGCATTTTCAAATTGCCAAATGTTCTGTTTTGCGCAGTAAAAATAACTTAACTGATGACAGGAAAGAGAGAAGTGCGGGGGAAGTACGTCGAAAAAATACAGCAATCCTAAAAAAAAAACAAGTAAACATGCTTCAATGCCTTGTAGTTTTGACCATGCTCTTATTCAATTTATAAGCAAGGCTGCTTTGATAGTGCGAGCCATACAGAGATATATTTCGGATCGGTTTTAATTTAATACAAATAAAATTATACTTTTCCCAATCGACAGAAATCCTATAATTTTTAGAAATTTAACTAAAGAATATGACTTAAATAATATACAGCCATGCTCATACAATTGGCACAGAAAAAAAAGAATATTCTATTCGTCTATTTCTCAAAATGTTCATCACTTGCTTTTACAATTTTGCATGCAACTGTTAATTGTGTTCATGTACTATATGATTTACCGTTAATTGTTGTTATATCCTTATTGGATTTTTTTATATTTAATTTTCGCTGGCCTAGTGTGACTTTTGGGTGCTCACAGAATTGGCACATAGAGTTTGAGGAGTGGTTTTTTTCGTAAAGGGCACTTGGTTTTCATATTTTTTTCTATATTTCGTTAAATTTTATTACATTCAATTTAATTTATGCAAAAATGGGTAGCGGAAAGACTTGCACTGCTTAAAAACCTAGCCTTGTTTATAAGCTTAGTCAGTCGATAAAGAAATCGACTGAAATAGCTCAGATAATAAAAAGTTTCAGGAAAATTGTCAACAATACACTTGCATTAGTCCAAAGGAGTACTTCATATTCAAATGAAAACAAGGTTAAGGAGCCAAAGCCTCAAAAGACCGATTCCAGGATAGACAGGATCATAGTGTGAAAAGTAACAGTGTCCATTTTAAGTCGGCTCGTGCAACTATGGTGGAAATCAATGAATAATATGGTCCAAACCGATCCAGAAATCTAGTCCCCAGAAGATTAACCAAAGCAGTGCTCTTTGGGCCCATCAGCAGAAGAGTACCGCTCCTGTCAAAGCTGAACATAAAGAGATGATTATGCTTTGCAAAGGCCTACAAGGGCAAAGATGCACCATTTTGAAAAAAAGTGTTGTGGAATGATGAAAACAAAATAAATTAGATGGGACTTGATGGGAAACTATTTTTGAGTCGTCCAAAAAGCCAGGCTCTGTATACAAGATGCACAACCAAAACCATCAAGCATTTATAAGTCGAATAATGTGTGGGGTTGCATTTGTTTGGCACGGTGTGGGCCTGCTCGCCTAGGTTAATGATAATATAGACCGATTTCAATATTTAGACATTTTAAAGAACTCAATGGAATCTTATGCATTTGAGATTATGCCTGTGAAGTGGACTTTTATGCCCGACATTGACCTTAAGCATATTTATGAAGTGGTTGCACAAGGAAAAGGTTCGAGTTATGGACTCTCCGTCTTAAAGCCCAGACTTAAATCCTATTGAGATCCTTAGATACGATGTTAAAGTGGCCGTTTTCAAAAAAAAATTTAAAACTTTGGATGATTTGTGGGCTGGAGCTCAACATGCTTTGTATTAGATCCCAAGGGAATCTTGCCAAAAGCTGGCATTAAGTATGAGTCGAAGATGTCAAGCAGTTATTGATAATTGTGGATATAGTACCAAATACTAAAGCTGAGTATTATTTTCCTTTCGAAAACATCATCCGTTAATTTGTGAAATTTATTTGTTTGAAAATGTGCCAATTATATGAGCAGGCAAGTTTTGAGTTTTTCGTTGAATTGTTTCATTTTTTTTTACATAACAGATCTCAATTGAAATTTGTTTTCTTTTTTAATAAACTAACATAATAGGCTACAAAATGCCATTAAACTTTTGTACCTTACTATTACTATTTAATAAAAAAAATCATCTTTTATTTGTTTATTTTATTTGTGCCAATTATATGAGCATGGCTGTATATAATACTATTTTATATTGAAACCTTTAAAAATGGCGAGAAAAATGAATAGTAAATAATTTTAAACTTTGGTATCTGATGTATAACTTATAAATTATAAGATGCAAAATTAAGTATACGTTATGATTGCCGTAAAGGCATCTGTATTTGGTATGCTATTTTCATTTCTTTTTAATCTTATATTAAAGATTGAGGAGAAAAACGTATTAATTAAGACTATGTAAGCCCAGAGATAATTTATCATGACTGCAGGATATCATAAAGCTTTGCAGACGTCTAACCTTTTATTTATTTAAGTGTTGGGAAACTGCAGAGAAAAGAAAAGATGGGGAGTAGGAAAATTGAATAATTTGCAGCGGCAGCCGAAAATTAAATATAATTATCACAATTTGACACTAAAGTCGATCTTAGTTAGACTCATTTAACGCAACGTTTGGTTTTACAACTGCAAAAGTTATCACAATGTTCATAACGAAATAAGAAACCGGTTATTGCAGCAACAACAAAAACAACTGCAAAAGCTTTTGCTTTGTTATTGTGGCCGTAGTTTGACGGTGGCGTCGCAGCAGCTGAGATTTTGCAGCTGTCCGTGAAGCAAACAGCAGGTGAATCAGCGGAAGGTTTTCCCTCTCTCACACACACACGCACTTGCAAGCACACACGAAGATCATGAGACAAATCAGCAGGCAGCCGCCACAGCAGCCACAGTAAAAACAATGAAGACATCGACCAAGTTGAATGACAAAGGCAACAACAAAATAAACACGCACACTTACACACGGTATTACAATATGTAAGAATGTATGCGTACGCACGACACAAAGTGGAGCACGGCACAAAACAAAATAAGACAAAAACAAAGAGCCAAAGTTGATGGCCAAGCGACATCGACTAAAAAATCAATAGAAGTGGGAAGCAAAAAGGACACCATAGTAAAAAGCAACAGCATAAAAATAAATACATGCATATACTTACAATAATTGTTGTTGCTGTTCGTTCTTATCGGGTGCGACGATGGATGCTTTTACATATGTTGGCGCCACACACGCAGGGTCAAATGAAAGAAGAGGGCGGACGGCAGGGTAAATGTGCGCTGGTGGAGTGTATAAATATTTAATGACACACTATGGCTAAATAACTTTGTCGGTGGATCAAGTCATAAAGTGCACAATTAGAATTAAGAACAATATAGAAACACTTTAATATATCGCTTTGTTGGTTGTTTATTCAAATGTCAATTGCATCCGTTGTAATAAATACAATTTTGAGAAACACCGCGTACGTCCGCCCACTTTGACTTCTGAAATGTAACTAATTGTGTTGTTGGTAGAGTTGTGTCGTTTCGTTCTGAAAAGGTTCAAATGAACGGGTCATTAAGATGAACGAATGAACTTATTCAGTTAATCATGAACTAAATCGTTCATTTCTCAGTTGATCAGTAATTTATTTAAAAATATTTTAAGGTTCTTAGAAAAAAAAAATTACATTGAGTTCCGAGAATGGATTTAATTTCCTTTTTAGTTATTTGTAACAATTTCATATATTTTAAGTTTTGAGCAATGTGATAGGTTATTTAAGCCCAAAATTAAAGATCAATTTACTCTTTTTTTCTCAACTTCAATAAGCCAGTATAACCCAAAAAATTAAAAGATAATATCAAATCAAATTCGCAATTGTCGTCTTTCACATTTCGTATTCCACAGTTGTAGCCTTTTCACACCGTGTATCGTTCAAAAACAGCCGACCAACTGGTCAGAATGACCTATTCATCTTTCATCGTTCTTGACCAACTGAATAGAAACCATCTCGTTCATAATTCATGACCAACTGAATAGAAACCATCTCGTTCATAGTTCATGACCAACAGAATAACTGAGTAGTGATGTAAAAAAATATCGCTGCTTTGACAATGCATTTATAGTAATTTGGTCAGAGATACTATAGATACAAGAAGGCTTACATATGTATTTTCAAAGTTCTCATCAAAAATACCTCTTGTAGTTTGTGTTTATACTTTTAAGATAAAAAAGACCTCTTGTAGTTTGTGCTTATACTTTTAAGATAAAAACTGTTTAAAACTTTAAAACTACTATGAAAGCATACGTTTTAAAGACAATATGATCTTCATTAATCTAAGAAATTCTAGTTTTCTTCTAAAAATGGTATGGTTTTCAAACATTAGACATACATCGATGCATCGATGTTTCGACCCGATTTATCAACCAACATCGATGTTAAATTTTGAAAACATCGATGAGCATCGACATCGATGTTTCCACTCAAATTTACTTCACTATAACTGAGCTAAATGACTGATTTAGTTCGCGACTGATTGAACTTATTCAGCAAATTGAACTAAAAGGCCCAACTTTTGTTGTTGGTAGATGTGGAAAAACATCGATGCTTGCAAAAAACATCGGAGCCATCAATTGTAGGCCACTATCGAATGTTTTTAAAAATAATAAACGGTTAGTTTTTGAGATATATTAAAATGAGCGGAGCTCATGTAAGTCCCATACAAAATGCCCGACAAAATACACACTTTGTTCTCAAACGCGGCACATAGCAATTTAAAGCTACAAGTTTGGGGACGCTATTGCAGTTTAGAGAAAGTTTTCAGATAGTTATTTAGAATATAAATTGTAAATCAACCCCCAAAAAGTTCATGAGCAAGTCCAATTTAGCTGGTAGCTTCAACGTGAACTGAACTACTGCACAACAGAAAGCTCGCTGATATGGCGCGTATTACATGCATATGTCTACAGCAAAAAGCTGACTGCTAAAGAATTTCGTTGCTGGCTGCCACCTTTTTGTTTCTAACAAAAAATCGTTGCTTGATTTTTGGATGGATGACTATAGATTATTTTTTTGCTATCAAATGCACGGTATTGGTGCTAATTTGACAAGCACTTTGCCATGCGAATCGTCACATTCTCACTGCTAGTTATTGAGAAATTTACATTTATGTATTTTTAACATTATGAGTTAAATAAAATGTACAAAAAACAACGTGGCAGTATCACTGCGGACGGCAGTCCGCGCTAGTGACGAAAGCAGCACGAAGTGTGCGAAAGCGACTAGCATATATACACAGGAAGAATGGAAAATTTGCTATGACTGCCCGATCAGGTCGAGCTATACACCGATCGAAAGGTATCAATTAAACTTACAAATGTGCATACTAAGACTTTTGAAAACTCACCTGGTTCGTGAGATAAACAGGTGTAAGTGGGAGGGGCAAAATTTAAATGATTGGAGCTAATGGGGCCGTTGGAGCCTTTTTGATTTTTGATCAAAAATACGCGTCGAATGACACCTTGATCATCAAAATCCGATCACTGGTTCAGAAGATAATTAATTTTGAAATTTTTGGTGCCCTTCTCAAAACGAGATGAAAAGTCAGTCTGTTTGTTTGTTTGTCTGTTTGTCAAATCGTTGATTTAGCTTAAAAGTTTGAATGAGGACTTGTTCCCGCTCAAAAATCTAGAAACGTTTGTTCTACGACTTTTTCGAAAATTGCTAGTTTAGCGGGAAATCGCTAAAATTGAAACCCCCATAGCATCCAAACTATAGAAGCTTCAGATGCGATCTATATATCGTTGAAAAGGTATTTCGAAGGGCTTTTAGGCATACCTTCAACGTTTTTTTTTAAGTAAAAAGGTAAACAACTACAGGTGAAATAAGGTATTTTTTTCCACATTTTGGCAATTTAAGAAAAGTCTACACATGAAATCACTTTAAAATATGTTATATATTATAGGCAATTAGATTCCGCGTTTTTTGACATATAACACATATCTGTCAAAATTCGTTTGGACAAGATATTACCTATTAACTGAATATACCTTTTACCTTCACACTACCGCATGTAAATATGCAGTATATACACTGCTTGCAGCGTAATGCGGAAATAAACTGCTTGCAAGTGGTGAATTCTTTTTGCGGCAGATAAATCATTTTATAATCAAAAATATAGAATCGTTTGTTCTACGACTTTTTCGAAAAATCGCTAGTTTAGTGCAAAAATTTTGTTTAAAATAATTTATGTGTAAAACTTAACCCACAAAAAAAACCTCTTTACGAGGTAAAAGTCTAGTGACGAAAACATTTTCATGCCCCAAAATTTCTGATATCCAATTTTGTGACGAATAATATTAAGTTTTACACATAAATTATTTTAAGCAAAATTTTGGCACTCGGCACATTGCGCTAAAATGTATCAATTCTTCATACCAAATAAAACTCACTGTTTTGCGCAGTGCCGAATGCAAAAATTTTGCTTAAAATAATTTATGTGTAAAACTTAATATTATTCGTCACAAAATTGGATATCAGAAATTTTGGGGCATGAAAATGTTTTCGTCACTAGACTTTTACCTCGTAAAGAGGTTTTTTTTGTGGGATATCAGAAATTTTTGAATAAGACCTCAGAAATTTTGAAATTGCAATATTTTTTGACAGTATAGCTTTGTCAACTTTGATTATTGTTTGTACAAGCTAAAGCAAATTGTCTGGCAACACTGGTCCCCTTTACAAACACACATGCCCAGCACAAAAGCTATCAGCACTCTTAAACTCTGGGTGCTATGACACTTTGCTGCTGCTATCCTATTCCCATTCTAAGTAAAATGTATGTATTCAGCTAACAGGTATTACGCATTACGCTGCAAGCAGTGCAAAAAGCCCTTCGAAATACCTTTTCAACGATATATAGATCGCATCTGTAGCTTCTATCGTTTGGATGCTATGGTGGTTTCAATTTTAGCGGTTTTTAGCGATTTCCCGCTAAACTAGCGATTTTTCGCAAAAGTCGTAGAGCAAACGTTTCTAGATTTTTGAACAGGAACAAGTCCTCATACAAACATTTAAGCTTAATTAACGATTTGATCCAAACAAACAAACTGGCTGCTATGACACTTTGTTGCTGCTGCCCTGTTCCAATTCAAAGTACCTTCTGTATAAAAAGTACCGGGAATTGTTAAAAAAAACACAGAATTTTTTATTTATTTATCAAAATATATTTTGTCGCCTTCAAAGTAATCCTTATTGTTTGCAATGCACATGTGAAAACGGCGAAACCAATCTTCCATGCACTTCTGGTAATCCGATTCTGGTAAGGCCTTTGGGACGCGCTGCGAATTCCGTTTTTTGGGATTTGGCTCGTTTTCCATGCGCCATTCGCTCGATTGCTGGCTTGTAAAGCTGTCGAACTCATAGACCCATGTCTCATCACCAGTTATGATGCAATTCAAGAAGTCTGGGCCACGCGAAATCATGTCTTCGGCCACCGGTTTGCGATACTCTTTTTGAAACAAATTCAGATCTTTCGGGACCATTCGAGCGGCTACACGGTTTATGCCAAAATATTGATTATAATGCCATGAAAGGTCATTTTATCAATGTTCACTTCACGGGCCAGCTCTCTCATACTGAAACGACGATTTTTCAGCACTAAATGTTGGCTTTTTTCGATGTTATCGTCGGTGGTAGACGTGGATGGCCGGCCGGAGCGAGGCAAATCTTCGACTACTTCACGCCCCTCTTTAAATGCACTAAACCACTCGTATGCCCGAGTTTTAGACATGGTTGAGTCACCATAGGTTTTTTTCAAAATTTTCAGGGCATCGGCACACGATAAGACACAAAATTTGAGGCACAATCTCTGTTCGAGTATTGTTTCCATGGTAAAATTCGCAGAGCAGCACTGAGGTAGACTTGTTTGGACAGCTGCCATAAACAAACTAGTTGACAGATCGAGCCTAAACTCCGGTTGGTAATTAAAAAAGGTTGTGCCAACCTACAAAAAAAAAAATTTACCGAAACCTCTTTCGAGGCAAATTTTAATGACAATTTCCCGGTACTTTTTATACAGAAGGTAAAACGTATATATTCAGTTAATAGGTTATATCTTCCAAACCTATCGGTAAAGTTTTTTGTGTCATATATCAAAAAACGCGAAATTTTACAAACTAAAACATATTGAAATTTAAAAAAAATCGTTAGCGGCGTTTTCTCAAAAACCGTCAAAATGTCGGGGAAAATACCTTATGTCACCTGTAGCAATTTACCTATGAACTTTAGAAAAAAAGTTAAAAGGTATGCATAACAGCCCTTCAAAATACCTTTTCAACGATATATAGATCGCATCTGTAGCTTTTATCGTTTGACTGCTATAAGGGTTAATTTTAGCGGTTTTTAGCGATTTCCCGCTAAACTAGCTTTTTTTCGAAAAAGTCGTAGAAGAAACGTTTCTAGATTTTCGATCGGGAACAAGTCCTCATTCAAACTTTTAAGCTAAATCAACGATTTGATCCAAACAAACAAACAGACATACTGACTTTTCATCTCATTTTCGGAAGGCCGCTAAAAATGTCAAAATTAATTATTTTTTGAACCAGTTGTCCGATTTTTATGATCGAAGTGTCATTCGACGCGTAATTTTGATGAGAATTGTAAAAAATTCAACGAAAATTCAAAAAGGCTCCAACGGCCCCATTAGCTCCAATAATTTAAATTTTTCCCCTCCCACTTACACCTGTTTATCTCACGAGCCAGGTGAGTTTTCAAAAGTCTTAGTATGCACATTTGTAAGTTAGGTTGATACCTTTCGATCGGTATATAACTCGACCTGATCGGACAGTCATAGCAAATCTTCCATTCTTCCTGTGTATATATGCTAGTCGCCTTCGCACCCTTCGTGCTGCTTTCGTCACTAGCGCGGACTGCCGTCCGCAGTGATATTATTCGTCACAAAATTGGATATCAGAAATTTTGCGGCATGAAAATGTTTTCGTCACTAGACTTTTACCTCGTTAAGAGGTTTCTTTTATGGTTGTATATAAGGCGAAAGAGTGCTACCTTTTTTGTGTCTAGCAAAAAATCGTTTCTGGATTTTTGACTGGAGATAAAAAAGTCGAGGAACAACAGTTTATAAATTTTTGATCGAGAAAGGTCCTTATTCAAAATTTTAAGCTATGTATGTACATACAGTTTGTCAAGTAATTGTTTGCAAAGCCTTAAAAATGTAATATTTTGACTTAAAATAAGAAAGTAATAGCTTATTATATATATTTGGAAAGGTCATTTAATTTTCGTTCGAATGATGCAAAAATTTCCTTAACCCATTGAGTACCCATGGAATACTTTTTAAACTTTTTTCCTCGATTTTTCAAAAAAAAAAATTTTCAAAAATATTTTTGCTAGTATTTTTTAGAATTTTTTGAAAACTGAAAAGAAGGCACTTTTTGCATGAAAATGAGGAAAAATGGGTTAAAATGGTCATTTTTAGGATTTTCAAACAATTTTAAAAAATACTAACAAAAATATTTTTGAAAATTTTTTTTTTTGAAAAATCGAGGAAAAAAGTTGAAAAAGTATTCCATGGGTACTCAATTTGTTTTTGCAGTTACTCTTAGAATTGTTCCAAGAATTTTTTTGCATCAAAATATTTTTTGTGAAAAATCGAGGAAAAAAGTTGAAAAAGTAGACTTTTGCAAAAATTCAAAATATTCCATGGGTACTCAATGGGTTAAGGAAATATTTGCATCATTCGAACGAAAATTAAATGACCTTTCCAAATATATATAATAAGCTATTACTTTCTTATTTTAAGTCAAAATATTACATATTTAAGGCTTTGCAAACAATTACTTGACAAACTGTACATATATAAGCGATCTGATACAAACAAACAGACAGACTGGCCGTGTTCACCAGAACTAATCAATCAGTAATCATGGATCAGAAATCAAAAAATTGTTGATGGGCTTCTGGTGAACGTTTGATGAAATTTTGAGGCAAAATCAATGTTGTCATTTCAATTTTTGTCAAAGCTTTTAATATTTATTAAAAACAAACAAAACAGTTTGGTGCAAAATGCTTAATGTAATGGGAATGACCACAGCAAAAGTCCAGACTAAAAAAATAAAAATGATATGTTGCATTAATCAATAATTAAGCCAATATTGTATGCGCATTTAAGATTTTTTATAAAATAGTTTTAAGCACTTTTCCTAACCATATTCCTTAAAAATACGCAGATTCCAACGTCTTTGCATTTTTTTTTTTTAAGAAAACCATATTAATATTAATATTAATAAAGCGGTTTCCTTATTATTTTTGTCCCATTTATTTTTAAATCTTGTGTTCTGTTGATTACGATTTGTTGTATCTATGACAAAGCAAAGCAATCACAGAATTTCAGAGTATTATTTTGGTGATAAATTTTCAGTCATCATAATTACAAAATTTTTTAAATCATGATTGCTCATCACTGCCGTTCACCAGAATAATCATTCAAATTTCATCAATATTCTGTTGTCGATTTGTTTTGGGGAACTGACTCTTCATATAATTTTCGGAATGCGACTTAAAATTTAAAAGAAAAAAAAAAAACTTCGAGCCAGTGGTCTGATATTAATGATCGAGGTGTCATATGACGCATATTTTCAATACAAAAATTTAAAAAATTAAAAAAGGCTCCAACGGCCCTATTTGCTCTAATTGTTTACATTTTGACCCTCCCACAAACACTTGTTTATCTCACGAACCAGGTGAGTTTCCAAAAATCTTAGAGCTATACCTGTCGAACAGTATATAACACCACCTGATCGGACATTCATAACAGATTTTTAATTCTTCCTGTATATTTAGCTAGTCGCCTTTCGCACCCTTCATGCTGCTTTCGTCACTAACGCGGACTGCCGTCCGCAGTGAGAAGTTAATAAAATAACAAAATATGCTTGTGGTTTTTATCTTAATTTTATTTTATTTCTACATTCTTTCATTCTAATAGCCTTTCCTCACTGAAACTACATTTCAGCATTTTAGCATTTTCGGAGCAAATGTCACATTTTTCCTATACATTTCATATGGGAGCTACTGGTGGGAGAATAGTACATTTCTGAGAAATGTAACTACATTTTTAGAAAACAATGCGATATTCATCGGAATTCAATCGATATTTGGAATTTTTTTTAAATTCTCGAAAGTACTATCACCAGATTTCTCAACTTCTGGCGCCAAATTTCAAACGATTAAAAACTGTACTTTATTTTTAATTTAATAAAGAATGTAGTAACGGTACAATGCTGCAGTTAACAACAGAAAAATTAAAAACTGACCCTTTTGGCTACAAGAGTTAACAAAACACATAACGATCGCAACAAGTATTATTATATCGTTATAGTATCTCATTGGTAAATATTCTAATATTTATTAGTATCAAATAAATAAATATTCCGTTGAATTGTACAAGAGGAACCCGATAAGGGCGCTTCGAGCTGTTTTTACCAACAATCAATTAACAGAATCTAAGAATCCCTGACTCTGGCTCTAGTTGCGCTGACACCATAAGTACGTTGTCTCCAATTTTCGTTATTCCACAGACGATCCCAACCTATAGAGCTACGGCAACCCCTTGTCCAATGAGAGCTCATTGAAATGGTGTTTTCACTTTGGGTTCCCTTTGCAATGGTTAATCTGAATGGTTTTCCAATCCGGTAAAGTTAAATGGTCTCCTAAACATCAGAGATTCTGTCCAAAGCAGCGTAATTTTCTTGAATTCCTTCCATTTATTTTCTCGTATTTTTTAATTTCAGTTGTCAAACGAATTTGTAAACAAATCACAAATGTTTTGTAAATGCTAAATGCAAATGCTATGCTATGAGGACAGACAGTTGCATACTTATCGATAGCACCGATATTTTTATAAAATGTACATTAGTGAGGAAAGGCTATAATGCCCTTTCCTCACTAATGTACATTTTATAAAAATATCGGTGCTATCGATAGCATTTGCATTTAGCATTTACAAAACATTTGTGATTTGTTTACAAACTCGTTTGACAACTGAAATTATAAAATACGAGAAAATAAATGGAAGGAATTCAAGAAAATTACGCTGCTTTGGACAGAATCTCTGATGTTTAGGAGACCATTTAACTTTACCGGATTGGAAAACCATTCAGATAAACCGTTGCAAAGGGAACCCAAAGTGAAAACACCATTTCAATGAGCTCTCATTGAACAAGCGGTTGCCGTAGCTCTCTATGGGTTGGGATCGTCTGTGAAATAACGAAAATTGGAGACACCGTACTTATGGTGTCAGCGCAACTCGAGCAAGAGTCAGGGATTCTTAGATTCTGTTAATTGATTGTTGGTAATAACAACTCGTAGCGCTCTTATCAGATACTTCTTGTACAATTCAACGGAATATTTATTTATTTGGTACTAATAATTATTAGAATATTTACCAATAAGAACTACTATTTTATTTAGTCAATTTGTATTATCTTCAATGAGATACTATAACGATTTAATAATAATTGTTGCGATCGTAATGTGTTATGTTGACTCTTGTAGCCAAAAGGGTCAGTTTTTTAATTTTTTTGTTAACTGCAGCATTTTACCTTTACTACATTCTTCATTAAATTAAAAATATAGTACAGATTTTTATCGTTTGAAATTGGGCGCCAAAAGTTGAGAAATCTAGGGATAGTTTTTTTTTCAAAATAATAAAAGTTCCAAATATCGATTGAATTCCGATGAATATCGCATTGTTTTTCTGAAAATGCAGTTACATTTTTCAGCAATGTACTATTCTCCCACCACTAGCTCCCATATAAAATGTATAGGGTGAAATGTCACATTTTCTCCGAAAATGCTAAAATGCTGAAATGTAGTTTCAGTGAGGAAAGGCTATAAGTTGTGAATGCTGTTGCATCCAATATGTAGATGTTTGTGTAGAAATAATATGTTTATTTATTCCACTGTTTGTCTTAATACTAATTGTGTTTAAATGTCTATCCGAGCGCCAAAGCGCGTGTTAATGCGTGGGTCTATGTCTATTAGGGTTGTTGATATAATATCAAAATATAATAATATATAATATCAAAATATCGGTTAGGGCTGTTGATATAGTATCAAAATATCGATATATCGATATTTAATTTTTGGTGATGATATATTTTAAAGTGATATTTTTTAAAAACGATAATATCAATATCGATAAAATGTACGATATTTTCGTGCGCTATTTTTCACTAGTTTCTTTATCTTTTGCCGCCACTTTTTATCTGCACGAAACGAAGAATCCAAAATTTATTCGGATATAATAAACGACCCTACATCCAAGTGCCAAATTTGCAATAAAATAGTGAACATTAGTGGTAACATGACTAATTTTGGGGTGGAAAAACTGTTGATTTAAGCTCGCGTCCAGATATTTATATCATCGATAATATCGATATATTTTTTGTCAAAAATATCAAGAAAAATTATATTTTTTCATATTGAAATACGAGGGCGGGCTGATAAGTAATCGGCCTTACCAAAAAAAAACATCTTAAACAACCCATAAATATTTTATTCGATTAGTGTTTTCTATCGGCTGATTGCTGAAAAAGTTTTAGGCGTTTTTCTTAACACTGGTAATTTTGGCGGGAGTTTTAGCATGGTCACTTTTGCATTGTCCCCAAAATGAGTAAAATAGAATATCGAGCTGTCATTAGATTTCTGTTTTTAAAAAAGAAATCCAACGATGAAATAAAAAATGAGTTAGTCGAAGTAATAGTAATAGGCGCGGGCGGACAAGCATTTTTGACGAGGACCGTCCGGGACGTCCCAGAGAGGTGACAACCCCAGAAATGGTAGACAAAGTCCACGGAATGATATTGGATGATCGCCGAATAAAGCTGAGAGAGATTGCTAAGGCCCTAAACATTTCTCGAGAACGTGTTGGAAACGTCTTACACGAATATTTAAATATGAGTAAGCTTTCGTCAAGGTGGGTGCCGCGATTGCTCTCAGCGGAACACAAACGCAACCGCTTGGTCATTGCGAAGGAGAGTTTGGCATTGTTAAACGCAAATAAGAATGAATTTTTGCGTCGTTTTGTGACTGTCGACGAAACTTGGATACATCACCATACACCAGAAAGCAAGGAACAGTCAAAGCAGTGGATTTCAACCGGAGAAACGGCGCCGAAAAAGGCAAAGATTGGTTTGTCGGCCAACAAGGTAATGGCAACGGTTTTCTGGGATGCCCGAGGCGTAATTCATGTGGATTATCTAGAAAAAGGCAGAACAATTAATGGAGAATACTATTCTAACCTTTTGGGACAGTTCGATTCAGAACTAAAGAAAAAAAGGCCGCACATGGCGAAGAAAAAAGTTCTGTTTCACCAGGACAACGCTCCGGCTCACAAGAGCGTTGTTGCCATGATGAATTTGTGTGAACTACACTATCAAATTCTTCCACATCCCCCCTATTCTCCAGATTTAGCACCATGTGACTATTATCTATTTCCAAACTTAAAGAAATGGCATGGTGGAAAGAAATTTCAGTCGAATGAACAGGTGATCTGTGAAACAGACGCCTATTTTGAGGACCTGGACCAGTCATATTTTATGGAAGGTATAAAAAGATTGGAGGACCGTTGGACTAAGTGCATACGTCTAAAAGGAGATTATGTTGAAAAATAATAAAGAAAAATAAAAAAAAAACCGTGTTTTCTTTGGTAGGCCGACTATTTATCAGCCCACCCTCGTATTAACGATATTGATATTTTTAAAAATATCAACAGCCCTATTGTCGGTTGCTGTATGTAGACCAGTGATGGGCACAGTCTCGCACGCGTGCGAATCATGATGCAATAAGTATAAGGTGGTCTCGTCGGCTGCCGAATTGTTCGTTTTTTAGGTCTTTAACGTTCGGTTCACGTTTAGTGCGTGCTTGCTATCCCTTTCCCTCGCACTGATTATTAGAATAGTTAAAGACCTACTTTTTGCCGACGAGACCTCCTTATGTTATTGCTTCATGGTGCGAATCAGCTGTTCGATTCACCAATACACACACGAAACCCGAGCGCAGCGAACAGAGTGAAGTCAGTCGCAGCTAGAACGTCGAACGGGGAGGGTATGCGCGCTTGGCTCACTTTATGTACTGTAAGAAATAGCTGATCGACTCTAATTGTTGTTCAAAAATTAGTTTGAATATAGTTTTTATTGCAAGCCACAATTTTTGGTGTGACCACGTAGGTGCATGCTACATAGAGTTTTAAGTTAAGGGGCATAATTTGGGGGTCATTTGGAGTACGAAAATACCGACCGCATTCTCACACATTGTATTGTAGCAGAAGTTTAAAATTTTCTCTCAGTGCAATGCAAAGACATCTTGAAAAATCAAGCGTCGCAGACTGTGCTCTCGTTGAAGGCAAGCTGTGCACTGATTCAAATCGTGTGTTCGCAGCAGCTGCCAACGTCGCGTTCGGCATGCGTCGGCTAGTGTCTGTGTAAGCAACAGATAATGATTCGATAAACGTGCCCATCACTGATGTAGACATGAATGCGGCTCCGAAGCTCGCTCACGGAACCAGAAGCTGTATTATGCGATGCGTCGTTGCCAGATCGGGCTGTTGCCGCTGTAGGGTACGCCACATCTACTCCCCCCTCAGTGACTTCGCCAGGTAAAGAAGGAAACGAATATACTCTAACGACGGTATCGCTGTGCTTCTGGTGTGTCTTCTTGTAGATTTGGTGTTTCTGGTGTGTTTGATGCTTGTAGTGTGTTAGGATGGGGGATGAATCTGGTGTTGTTGGTTGTGTAGCCAAGAAATACAACCTCTGTCTTGCCATATTGGCACTTTTGTGGGTTGATGCTTAGGCGATTTTTTTTTGCAAAATCTCGAAAATTATTCCATGGGGCCGAAGATGCTCTGCGTGGCTGCTGGAGTATACGCTTATATCGTCAATGTAGCATCCAACAAATGGAAGATCACGACGTATGTTGTCTATGTGACGTTGGAAGGTTTAAGCTGCATTTCTTAGTCCAGGAGGCATTCCAACAAATTCAAACAACCCAAAAGGAGTCGTTACTGCAGTGTTTGGAACGTCAGTAGGTGCGACTGGAATTTGATGGTAAGCACGCACCAGGTCAATCGTTGAGAAGATCTTGGATCCGTATAGACACTGAATAATATCTTCACAGTGTGAAATAGGATAGCGATCTGGGATGGTGCGTGAGTTGAGTATTCGGTAATCCCCAGTATTTGGCTTTTTATGGACCAGATGAATCGGACTAGCCAATTGGCTGTTTGACGGTCGAATTTCTCCATATTAGAGCAAGAGATCAGAACCACGACGAGCCGCATCCAGCTTTTCGCCAGCAAGTCGCCTTGGCTTCTCAAATACTGGAGGAACACTTGTTTTAATGTAATGAGCTACGTCATTATTAATGTTGGTTGCTGGGGACTAATTTGGTCGAGTTATATCTATAAAACGTGTAAGTAGTTCCATATATGCACGACTCATTCCGATTTTGTTTTTCACATTGATTGTAGAGACGCAGTAAAGCTTTGCTTCGTTGAGTTGTCCCTGTGTGCATTTCGATGTTGTAGGATCTATGAGACGGCGTCCCTTGAAATCGAGGAGTAAACCGAAGTGGGTCAAAAAATCAGCTCCGATGATCGCTGACTGCACATTGGCAATTATAAATGACCAGTTGAACTTGCGGTGAAGATTGAGATCGAATGAAAGGTTTACAGTCCCGAACGTGTCGATGACTTAAGCAGGCCATCCACAGTCGAATTTGATTGACGAACTGTTCGTCGAACAAGATTTACATTTGCCCACTAACTATTTCAAACATTGCTTGCAAACATCATTTGTATAAAATTTTCAGAGAATAAACATTTCATCGGATAACGATACAGTCATTGCCTTGATGGCTATAAATATTTATTTAGAAAAAAAAAGACTTCTTTCGCATATCTTTGTTCTTATATGCCTCGCTTTTTGCATGATACAGTGCAGGTTCATTTTGCAGGCTATAAAATTTTGCAGCCAAAAATTGCTTTGACATTTTTAGCATTTGTTTACGCTACGAAAACTTTTGACAAATGATGTTTGCGCCAACATTGCCATCCATTGTCGAATTGTTTAATCAAACACAGGCAAGATAGAATCAGTTCTATTTTTCTCGAACAAAACGTCCAGCACGAAATTTGGACAAGAACACTACCACCACTTCGTCGAAGCACGTTCGTCAAATAAATTCGAATGTGGATGGCCTGCTTTATTTGTTAGCAGCATACAGTTGGAAATGGCTTCGTTTCTATCGCTTACAAGGTGGATTTATACATGGTGATGTATTCGTTTGACGTGCTTTTTTTTTCGGGGCACAAACGTCATTACGAAAGCAAACATCGTAGTAAGCGGTTGTATTAAATTCTCCAAAAAAATGGCCCGTGTGTGAAAAATGCATATGTCGCTCGAACTCAAGTCGTTTGGTTTGTGTTTTCAGAGATATTAAAAAGGGACAAATAAATGCAACAGGAACTGTGGGAGCATGCACCGGTGAGCAGCTTCCACAAAGAGAGAAACAGGAATAACAGCGTCGATGCTGACGGCTAACAGAAGCTTAGCAGATCTCCATAATCACAATTAATTAATTGGTTACCTACGGGTCATTACAGGAGCAAAAAGACAAACATGCCATTGCATTTTATTTTGATTTATATATTGCACAGCGCACAAAACGAAAATGAGTGAAGAGTATAGAAAACAAAACAAAACAAATTTTCTATATATCTATCACTGTCGTCTCTCTCACGTCAGACTCTTTTTGACAGCTTTGCCCCGAGAGAGAGCGAATACATCACCATGTATAAATCCACCTTGATCGCTTATGTTTAAGAATTGATATCGGTATGAGTGATATAACTAAGCCCGAATCAATTAGGAACTTTGTATTTGAAGAACGGTCGAAAATGTGCACTCGAAACTCCTTGTTGAGGCGAGCGCGTGGGTCTTTGCTGTCACTGGTCGCCTATAAAACTGACATCCTCTTTAGTTTCCCTGTCGCGCAACCTAGGAACATGGCTGGGCACAACGGTGGGCCTTGACACCATAACGCTTGTGGTAATGACAGACGGATGATTGCGATCTGCTGGCTGTGATTTTTTCTGTTTTCCTGCAGCTTTAGTATTGTTGTGGCTCGCCAGCTGATTTTGCAGACAAGCAATTGTGTCTTTTAATTCATTAAGCTCACGCTTAATAGTATCGATGCAGTCGTTTCCAGTACTATGAATAGCACCTGAAGAGTGTGAAGTTGCAATGACAAAAGGTCCAGTTTCGTCTTCCATCATCTTTCATCGGCAAGTTCGGTTAGTTCCTCAATAGAGGCTGAACGAAGCACTTTTAGGCTACGATGAACGTGTTGTGGGAGCAGTGTCAATCAACGGACTCGCAAAACATCACTAGATGCCCGTCCTCCAGCAAGCCGCGTCATTTGATGAAGAAGTTGCGATGGCTTTTTTTCTTCGAGGGCAAGTTCTGACATGGCTCCGTGCAATTGGCGATTAGGAGTTTTGGTAAAACTTTTGATAATGAGTGCTTTTAATTTCTCATATTTGTCGGATTCAGGAGGTTGCATTAGAAAGTCTGCAAGCTCAATCATCATATTTCCATCGAGTGAGCTCACTATATAATTCTAGCGCGAGTTATCTGATGTAATGCGATTAAATGAAAATATTGACTCGACTTGCAAAAACCATAAGCGCGCATCAGGCTTCTAAAATGGCGGCAACTTGCATGTGTTAATGGTGTGTACCAGAGAACTGCAACGGGTAGATTCGAGTTGATTTGGTCGCCGTTGCCAAAAATCAAATCAAATCGAGTCAGTAGTCGCCGTTTTAAAAATCGAGTAGGCTGTATGACTTGATACTCGCTCATACTCGTTGAGTCAAACTGATCGAAAAACGAGTATAGAAACGAGTATAGATGCGAATCATGATGCGAGTAACTCGTTTTAAATGTGCGTGACGGAGCGGGCAATGGGAGCGGGGAATGTGTCGATCGACCCAAATGTGCGAACAAAAAATAAAAAAGGTCTACACTGAAACAAATTATTGAGCCGCATAATAATTATATGAGAAAAAAAAAATTTTTTAAAATAATAAGGACTTCAAACCTACTATTTTTTCACTCAGTGTACAAAAGGTCGCGGCTCGCCGGCAGCGCGAGTTTTATGACGGCCATAAAAAAGGGTCAAAAATGCCTCGACGCGAGTCGTGTGTGCGACGTCTCAGCGAAACCCACCCCCGAATTTCATACATTGCAATGTAAGCGTGAGCGCTGTCGATCGCTGGGCTACTCCCTCTGACACTCTGTCTGCTTTTCTTGACACTCGTTTTGATACTCGTTTTAGACACTCGTTTTCGACACTTGTTTTGGGTCGTTTTGATCGTTTTGGATCGTTTTGAGCCGCGGACGTTTGTATGAATCGAAAGCGGCAGTCTGTCTTTAAGTTGTCTCTTTGTACAAAGCACATTGATTTTAATTAGGTCGAAAGCTTTGATGTGATTGAGTGGTGGAAAACATTTTCATGCCCCAAAATTTCTGATATCCAATTTTGTGACGAATAATATTAAGTTTTACACATAAATTATTTTAAACAAAATTTTGGCACTCGGCACATTGCGCTAAAATGTCTCAATTCTTCATACCAAATAAAACTCACTGTTTTGCGCAGTGCCGAATGCAAAAATTTTGTTTAAAATAATTTATGTGTAAAACTTAATATTATTCGTCACAAAATTGGATATCAGAAATTTTGGGGCATGAAAATGTTTTCGTCACTAGACTTTTACCTCGTAAAGAGGTTTTTTTATGGGATATCAGAAATTTTTGTTCTTTATTTTGCAGCTAAGATTTTTGCCAACACCTTTTTAAAATTGAAAAACATTTTCTATTCTTTCTTCCAAATACTCTATATATAGATGTGATCGTATAGCTCGTAAAGGTGGCGGAGAAGTATTGGCCGTGGATTCTAATCCGTCCTCAGAAACGATTTCAACCACATTAAATTCTGATATTGAGTTTATTTGCGTGAAAGTTTCTTTTCTTAAATTTTCAATTTATTTAACATGTTCCTATATAACATGTTACAAAAATGTATGCATGATAATTATCTACTAACAAATTAATTGCATTTAAAAATTTAAAAAAAAAAAAGTTTTGTCTGTACCAGGATTCGAACCCGGAACCCGAGCTGAGAATTCATGCAAAAATCAGATGCTCTACACTTTGCGCCACTGACGATCTTTAAGAACGATTGTCTTATTATAGATTTCATTGTTACTGGACTGTTAGTCAAATGTAATTGCTGCTGCTGTCCTATTCCAATTCAAAGTAAAACGTATATATTCAGTTAATAGGATATATCTTCCAAACCAATTAACAAAAATGTATGCATGATAATCATCTACTAACAAATTAAATGCATTTAAAAATTTAAAAAAAAAAAAGTGTTGTCCGTGCCAGGATTCGAACCCGAAACCCGAGCTGAGAATTCATGCAAACATCGGACGCTCTGCACTTTGCGCCACTGGCGATCCTTAAGAGCAACTGTCTAATTATAGCTGCTGTCCTATTTCAATTCAAAGTAAAACGTATATATTCAGTTAATAGGTTATCACTGCGGACGGCAGTCCGCGCTAGTGACGAAAGCAGCACGAAGTGTGCGAAAGCGACTAGCATATATACACAGGAAGAATGGAAAATTTGCTATGTCTGTCCGATCAGGTCGAGTTATATACCGATCGAAAGGTATCAATTTAACTTACAAATGTGCATACTAAGATCTTTAAAAACTCACCTGGTTTGTGTGATAAACAGGTGTAAGTGGGAGGGGAATAATTTAAATGATATGAGCAATTGGGCCGTTTCAGCCTTTTTGATTTTTTTTTTAATTTTTTACTATTCTAATCAAAAATACGCGTCGAATGACACCTTGATCATCAAAATCCGATCACTGGTTCAGAAGATAATTAATTTTGAAATTTTTGGTGCCCCTTTCAAAACGAGATGAAAAGTCAGTCTGTTTGTTTGTTTGTTTGTTTGTTTGTCTGTTTGTTTGGATCAAATCGTAAATTTAGCTTAAAAGTTTAAATGAGGACTTGTTCCCGATCAAAAATCTAGAAACGTTTGTTCTACGACTTTTTCGAAAAATCGCTAGTTTAGCGGGAAATCGCTAAAACCCGCTAAAATTAAAAACCCCCTTAGTGTCCAAACCATAGAAACTACAGGTGAAATAAGGTAATTTTTTCCACATTTTGGCGGTTTTCGAGAAAACGCCGCCTACGATTTTTTTTAATTTGCAATATGTTTGAGCTTGTAAAATTTCTCGTTTTTTGATATATCATTCATAAATTTATGTTGATTGGTTTGGAAGATATATTGATATATCAAAAAACGAGAAATTTTACAAGCTCAAACATATTGCAAATTAAAAAAAATCGTAGGCGGCGTTTTCTCGAAAACCGCCAAAATGTGGAAAAAATTACCTTATTTCACCTGTAGTTTCTATGGTTTGGACACTAAGGGGGTTTTTAATTTTAGCGGGTTTTAGCGATTTCCCGCTAAACTAGCGATTTTTCGAAAAAGTCGTAGAACAAACGTTTCTAGATTTTTGATCGGGAACAAGTCCTCATTTAAACTTTTAAGCTAAATTTACGATTTGATCCAAACAAACAGACAAACAAACAAACAAACAAACAAACAGACTGACTTTTCATCTCGTTTTGAAAGGGGCACCAAAAATTTCAAAATTAATTATCTTCTGAACCAGTGATCGGATTTTGATGATCAAGGTGTCATTCGACGCGTATTTTTGATTAGAATAGTAAAAAATTAAAAAAAAATCAAAAAGGCTGAAACGGCCCCAATTGCTCATATCATTTAAATTATTCCCCTCCCACTTACACCTGTTTATCACACAAACCAGGTGAGTTTTTAAAGATCTTAGTATGCACATTTGTAAGTTAAATTGATACCTTTCGATCGGTATATAACTCGACCTGATCGGACAGACATAGCAAATTTTCCATTCTTCCTGTGTATATATGCTAGTCGCTTTCGCACACTTCGTGCTGCTTTCGTCACTAGCGCGGACTGCCGTCCGCAGTGATAACCTATTAACTGAATATATACGTTTTACTTTGAATTGAAATAGGACAGCAGCTATAATTAGACAGTTGCTCTTAAGGATCGCCAGTGGCGCAAAGTGCAGAGCGTCCGATGTTTGCATGAATTCTCAGCTCGGGTTTCGGGTTCGAATCCTGGCACGGACAACACTTTTTTTTTTTTAAATTTTTAAATGCATTTAATTTGTTAGTAGATGATTATCATGCATACATTTTTGTTAATTGGTTTGGAAGATATATCCTATTAACTGAATATATACGTTTTACTTTGAATTGGAATAGGACAGCAGCAGCAATTACATTTGACTAACAGTCCAGTAACAATGAAATCTATAATAAGACAATCGTTCTTAAAGATCGTCAGTGGCGCAAAGTGTAGAGCATCTGATTTTTGCATGAATTCTCAGCTCGGGTTCCGGGTTCGAATCCTGGTACAGACAAAACTTTTTTTTTTTTAAATTTTTAAATGCAATTAATTTGTTAGTAGATAATTATCATGCATACATTTTTGTAACATGTTATATAGGAACATGTTAAATAAATTGAAAATTTAAGAAAAGAAACTTTCACGCAAATAAACTCAATATCAGAATTTAATGTGGTTGAAATCGTTTCTGAGGACGGATTAGAATCCACGGCCAATACTTCTCCGCCACCTTTACGAGCTATACGATCACATCTATATATAGAGTATTTGGAAGAAAGAATAGAAAATGTTTTTCAATTTTAAAAAGGTGTTGGCAAAAATCTTAGCTGCAAAATAAAGAACAAAAATTTCTGATATCCCATAAAAAAACCTCTTTACGAGGTAAAAGTCTAGTGACGAAAACATTTTCATGCCCCAAAATTTCTGATATCCAATTTTGTGACGAATAATATTAAGTTTTACACATAAATTATTTTAAACAAAATTTTTGCATTCGGCACTGCGCAAAACAGTGAGTTTTATTTGGTATGAAGAATTGAGACATTTTAGCGCAATGTGCCGAGTGCCAAAATTTTGTTTAAAATAATTTATGTGTAAAACTTAATATTATTCGTCACAAAATTGGATATCAGAAATTTTGGGGCATGAAAATGTTTTCCACCACTCAATCACATCAAAGCTTTCGACCTAATTAAAATCAATGTGCTTTGTACAAAGAGACAACTTAAAGACAGACTGCCGCTTTCGATTCATACAAACGTCCGCGGCTCAAAACGATCCAAAACGATCAAAACGACCCAAAACGAGTGTCGAAAACGAGTGTCTAAAACGAGTATCAAAACGAGTGTCAAGAAAAGCAGACAGAGTGTCAGAGGGAGTAGCCCAGCGATCGACAGCGCTCACGCTTACATTGCAATGTATGAAATTCGGGGGTGGGTTTCGCTGAGACGTCGCACACACGACTCGCGTCGAGGCATTTTTGACCCTTTTTTATGGCCGTCATAAAACTCGCGCTGCCGGCGAGCCGCGACCTTTTGTACACTGAGTGAAAAAATAGTAGGTTTGAAGTCCTTATTATTTTAAAAAATTTTTTTTTTCTCATATAATTATTATGCGGCTCAATAATTTGTTTCAGTGTAGACCTTTTTTATTTTTTGTTCGCACATTTGGGTCGATCGACACATTCCCCGCTCCCATTGCCCGCTCCGTCCCGCACATTTAAAACGAGTTACTCGCATCATGATTCGCATCTATACTCGTTTCTATACTCGTTTTTCGATCAGTTTGACTCAACGAGTATGAGCGAGTATCAAGTCATACAGCCTACTCGATTTTTAAAACGGCGACTACTGACTCGATTTGATTTGATTTTTGGCAACGGCGACCAAATCAACTCGAATCTACCCGTTGCAGTTCTCTGGTACACACCATTAACACATGCAAGTTGCCGCCATTTTAGAAGCCTGATGCGCGCTTATGGTTTTTGCAAGTCGAGTCAATATTTTCATTTAATCGCATTACATCAGATAACTCGCGCTAGAATTATATAGTGAGCTCACTCGATGGAAATATGATGATTGAGCTTGCAGACTTTCTAATGCAACCTCCTGAATCCGACAAATATGAGAAATTAAAAGCACTCATTATCAAAAGTTTTACCAAAACTCCTAATCGCCAATTGCACGGAGCCATGTCAGAACTTGCCCTCGAAGAAAAAAAGCCATCGCAACTTCTTCATCAAATGACGCGGCTTGCTGGAGGACGGGCATCTAGTGATGTTTTGCGAGTCCGTTGATTGACACTGCTCCCACAACACGTTCATCGTAGCCTAAAAGTGCTTCGTTCAGCCTCTATTGAGGAACTAACCGAACTTGCCGATGAACTGATGGAAGACGAAACTGGACCTTTTGTCATTGCAACTTCACACTCTTCAGGTGCTATTCATAGTACTGGAAACGACTGCATCGATACTATTAAGCGTGAGCTTAATGAATTAAAAGACACAATTGCTTGTCTGCAAAAACAGCTGGCGAGCCACAACAATACTAAAGCTGCAGGAAAACAGAAAAAATCACAGCCAGCAGATCGCAATCATCCGTCTGTCATTACCACAAGCGTTATGGTGTCAAGGCCCACCGTTGTGCCCAGCCATGTTCCTAGGTTGCGCGACAGGGAAACTAAAGAGGATGTCAGTTTTATAGGCGACCAGTGACAGCAAAGACCCACGCGCTCGCCTCAACAAGGAGTTTCGAGTGCACATTTTCGACCGTTCTTCAAATACAAAGTTCCTAATTGATTCGGGCTTAGTTATATCACTCATACCGATATCAATTCTTAAACATAAGCGATCAAGGTGGATTTATACATGGTGATGTATTCGCTCTCTCTCGGGGCAAAGCTGTCAAAAAGAGTCTGACGTGAGAGAGACGACAGTGATAGATATATAGAAAATTTGTTTTGTTTTGTTTTCTATACTCTTCACTCATTTTCGTTTTGTGCGCTGTGCAATATATAAATGAAAATAAAATGCAATGGCATGTTTGTCTTTTTGCTCCTGTAATGACCCGTAGGTAACCAATTAATTAATTGTGATTATGGAGATCTGCTAAGCTTCTGTTAGCCGTCAGCATCGACGCTGTTATTCCTGTTTCTCTCTTTGTGGAAGCTGCTCACCGGTGCATGCTCCCACAGTTCCTGTTGCATTTATTTGTCCCTTCTTAATATCTCTGAAAACACAAACCAAACGACTTGAGTTCGAGCGACATATGCATTTTTCACACACGGGCCATTTTTTGGAGAATTTAATACAACCGCTTACTACGATGTTTGCTTTCGTAATGACGTTTGTGCCCCGAAAAAAAAAGCACGTCAAACGAATACATCACCATGTATAAATCCACCTTGTAAGCGATAGAAACGAAGCCATTTCCAACTGTATGCTGCTAACAAATA
>JBAMBL010000609.1:0-19952 GCA_037043405.1 Drosophila subquinaria
ACTCATTACTTGGATTACAACGATTATTACTCGTCACTCGTTACTGTTTACTACATAGGAAAGAGTTCTTACTCGCCACTTGCAACTCGTTTCTCGCCAATCATCATTTGTTACTCGTTATTTGCACTCAACGATCGTTACTCGTCACTTTCCACTTGTCAATCGCCACTCGTTACTGTCCACTACATAGTAAAAAGTCCTCGCCACTCGTTACTCGCCAATTACTGATCAATCGGTACTCTACGATCATTACTCGTCACTAGCCACTTGTTACTCGTTCATCGCCACTCGTTACTGTACAGTCTATATACGCCATTACATAGTAAAAAGTGCTTACTCGCCTTTTGTCACTCATTACTTGAATTACAACGATTATTACTCGTCACTCGTTACTGTTTACTACATAGCAAAGAGTTCTTACTCGCCACTTGCAACTCGTTACTCGCCAATCATCATTTGCTACTCGATACTCGCACTCAACGATCGTTACTCGTCACTTTCCACTTGTCACTCGCCACTCGTTACTGTTTACTACATAGTAAAGAGTTCTTACTCGCCTTTTGTCACTCGTTACTCGCCAATCATCACAGCGAAGGGGGGAAATCAAGTTATGTAAGTAAAGTCACGTAACCCATTGCACACATACACACATTGCCATCGTAGTTGCGTTGTTGTTGTTGTTTATGATCCGGTTTCTTTTTGGTTGATTGCCCAAGATCCAACCATACCGAATACCGTTTCGTCTGCCTTGACATTGAACTAGAAATACATTGAAATCAAGCCGACAACTTTTGAATTTGAATGTGTTGTCAGTTTACCGGCTTTTTTGACTTTTTCTTTTTTTTTTGTGATATATTTTTCACTTTTTTGATGGATTTGAAATGCTGAAAACACAAAGTTTGATATAAATACATAGTATTTAATAATAATTTGTCATTACTTTGGCTTACTTTCTTCCATTTTTCCAACATTCTACGACACATATGTGAAATATTTGCAAATTTGACTGAATTTGACAATTTTTCGATACAAATTCTCAGTTTTGAAATGAAACTTACCATATTTTAATATCATTTTAGTAAACAATAGAAATAAAACACGAAAATTTTTTAATTTAATTGAATTTTATAATTTTATTTAAAATTTTTAATCATTTTATTTTTGTTTTTTTGAATGACAAGACTTGAAATCGTGTGATTTGAAGAGCTTTGCGTATTAATGAGCCAAGTTAAGTTGGGTTGATTTGAGTTAAACATGAAACAGGTATTCAATATTTAGTTATGCATCGAGACATTAAAAATTGGGCTTTTACAATGTCCAAATATTACGGCTAAAAGTACAGACTTATATCTAAAATAAACAAACATGATAACTTGGCCAAATGACACATAAAACGTGACAGCACGCGCCAAAACATTTTAATGGCTTATAAAAAAAAAGAAACTACAATTTCGAAAAAAAAAATAGTGTCATAATTTTACCAATTTCGGAAGCTGGCGGGGATTATGGCATAGAGATAAAGCCCTCAAACTGGTTTATTGGCATTGATATCCGCATTCTTAGGGTTATTGTTCAGGTGTCTGTATCCGATAGATACGAAAAAAGATGCATGTGTAGATACATTTGTATCTTTGTATCTGTATGTGTCAGACCTTGGCTTGGTTCATTGTTCTGAACTATTCGTTCCTGTCTTGGACAGACAGACAACCTTGGCCGCTGTCAATCAATATGTAAAAGACACGGATACATACGCAAGTAACTAAGTATCTTTGTATCTGAAGCCAAAATATAAAAAAAAACACAGCTATTAAATTAACTTGAAATTTTGATTGATTAAAGAGAACAACAACAAGGAACTTTTTCAAAGCCGCCTCCAGTCGAGATACAAAAAGTGTCTGGGAAAGGGGCAAAAACAAAGTTTGTTTAGTTGGCTTAATGGCACTTTGCCAAAAAATTGAAATTGATTTAGCCAAGTTGCCAGTTCACTAACCATTAGATATTTTTAATGGGGCGTATTTCTTACCTTGTACCCATTGAAAAGTGAATTTATGCTGGGTATAACCTTTATTTACGTCATTTCCTTAAACTACACAACAATCAATCGACATTTTAACGTATCTTTAATTTATAAATTTAATTTAATCGGGTAGATAGATGGGTTAATTAATAAAAAACAGTTATGTATCTTTCAGTCAAGCATATTTATTTATTTCTTCTTTTCTTTTTAATATTATTTACGAGTATCTGCTAGTCGAGTATTTCCACAGGGAAAAACTCTTGTGCAAAATTAATGTATTTAAAAATATTTATTCATTTTTTGTGTACTTGTAGTTTTTTTTTATTTCTCGTTAATACAAAATATGTTAAAAAAAAAAATGTTGTTTGTATTATTATGGCAAATAAGAATGAGCGAACATCTAAAAGACAAAATCCGTAGTTATGATGGGCATGACAAAAGAGAACATGTGATTTTAGAGACGTGTAGGGAGATGATTGATCGTGATCAATGAAAATGCGTTTGAGTCTCTGGCGATTTCATTGATGGTTTCCATAAAGGAATTCCTGGCCAAGGATGGTTGAGTTTCCAACCAGTTCCCTCATGATCCTATTAAGTTTAAAATGCAATGTATGTATATGTGTGTACTTTGGTAGAAAGTGGAAGTTTTGAGGATGATATGAGAAGCCAGTGTAACTTTTTGTATCTATTTTGGATAAAGTGTCTTAATGTTTTAATATGAGGTTTGAAGTTAAGCGATGCGTCCAGTGTGAGCCCGGGGTACTTGTGATGTGTAGATAACGGAACGGCTGTTTCATTCATTTTGATTAGCGGACTTTACTTGTGTAGAAAAGTGACACCATCTTTTCAGTTCAATAATAATACAAATTTAATTTTTTATATATACACTACCCGAAATTTAATTAAAAGCACCTCTTGTTTGCACGAAAAATTATGACTGGCGATAACGGTATCTTAAATTCGTCTTTAAATATTGTTATTAATATTAGTAGTATATTTTAAGTTTCGTAAAAATCATTTACCGTTAGATTTTATATTTTTAATTTAATTTTTTGTAAGAATCTATTTTTTCAACTTTTATCCTCGGTTACTGAAAAAACATTTTTTGATGCAAAAAAATTCTTCAAACAATTCTAAGAGTGACTGCAAAAAAAAAAATTCAAAAATCTTTTCGCTAGTATTTTTTATGATTTTTTGAAAATGGCAATAAAGCCACTTTTTGTATGAAAAGGAGGAAAGAACCCCATTTCGGGGAGTGTATGTAAAGGTCTTTAATAAGCTTAAGCTTTTTGCTTGCTTTTTTTAAATTCTTTATTTATTTTAAAATAAATAAATTTTTTTAAGTTTTGAATTTATATTTCTATAATAGGTGCATTTTTATTTAGCGCATATCCAATTTAATTAACATTTGACTCCTAATGTTTTCTTTTTAATTAATATGTTTTCGTAGTGTATGAACGTAATTATTTATTGTTGGAATTGGAGATAGTACAATTGACTTTGAGGTATATTTGCTTTATGCCTCAATTTATGTGACATTTATGTTTATATTCTTGATTATTTCATTTTTTAAATTTAGAGCTCTTCAGACGAACTTTTTCTTTTTTAGCAGTTCAAGTGCATTTAACACTTTACTTGCAGTTTCCATTTTTTCATTGTATGAGTGTCTTTCAGTTTAGACTTCCTCCATTCAAAAAAAATCAGCTGCAACAGTTTAAAAGGTCTCTTCAGGTCTCACTTAAGCCTTAATTAATAATTATCTCGCTAGTTTTATGTGTGGTTTCCTTTGTCTAAGAATATAAATGGAAGCTGCAGCTGCTCAACGACATTAAGAATTGAACTCGTCAATATTTGCGTAGCTTTTTAGAATTTAAGAGACTTCCGTTTCGTGAACCGCAAGTCATAAATCAAAAAAATACGTTAGGTTACGACTCCACCCGATAATTGCCTTGGAATGAAGAATTTATGTACACACGAGTAAAGAGTGCAACAAACGCCTTTCACACAAGTCTCAGAAATATATTATGAGTAAATATAAAATATAGCTCAACTCGATATGCAAATGCTCTACAAAGATTAAAGCTTTGAAAGCTAACATAAACATAGTTTGAATTTCAGTCAAAGATTAACTTTAAAGCTTCAGTTTCGGTCAATTCCAGCACAGTTTTAAGCCTTTATCCAAAGTTTGTATCTTTAAAGTTTTCTCTTACACTCAAGATGAGCTTCAAAAGCTTCTCATAGCTTATGGAACTAATTTATTTTTAGAGTATTACAATTGTGATTGTGTAGTACACATCACGTATACGCAATGAGAAACGCCTTCACTTTCATTTCACTTCACTTCATTTCAGTTAAGAATTTTTATGGCATATTCAAGTCACGATTTAGATCTTTTTGGGATCAATTAAATTTGATTGCCTTGTGTGCCGACAGATGGAAAAGTGACAAGGCTCATTAATAAGACATAAGACACGATTGTTTGTCATTATGTCGAGATGCTTGATAGTCATTTAAAATGGCAATATTGGGGGCTCTCTTTATTGTCTCTCAGTTAGTATAGAGAGAGGGGAACCAAAATTTATTTTCTTAACTTATTACTTTTAACATTGAAAGTGATTAAACATTTGTATAAAATGCCAACAACATCAAGCTTAGTTAAAAAGTTTACTATAATTATTTATACCTCAATTTCACTACACATAAAACATATGTTTAAAGGACAATTGGCTCTTAGATTCTATGGAATTTTGTCTTGGTTCTAACAAGAGTATTGATGCCAAACTTTTGCGGATCGGACACATAAGATATTAAATTTGGATAAGATATCCGGTGGCTCAGTGGTTAGAGTCGCCGACCTGTCATATAATTAGAACTTCCAGTTTGGAAAAAAAATGGGTTCGATTCCCCCCCGTCAACTGTAGTCATTAAAAAAAAAAAAAATAAAAATCATGATGTTTTCCACTTGGTAATCGTTTCTTTACATCTGATGACTGATCCATCATTACACAGAAAAACAAAATGCCATTCTAAAATCAAGTATAAAATACTTAATTTAGGCTCGCATCTTTTAAGGGGGTCTTCTCATTCAAAACCCGTTTTTTGGACCCTTTTTAAAAAAATTCTTATTTGAAAACTCAAAGAATAATTGAAAACTTTTTTTATTTATTGTATTACAAAAGGTTCAAAGTAAACAAAAAAATTTGTTTTGCCTCGATACGAGGGCTGTTCAAAAAGTAATGAGACTTCAAAGTTGGGGGTTGAAAAAAAAGGTGTCGTCACGGCGGCAACTATTCCGGGACTCCGGAGCGTCGGAAATGAAAAAAAAGAACGGGGTTATAATCAGTATAGATGTAATTCTCGGGTGATAGTAGAGAATAATTTTGTGATTTTTTTTGACAAAATGGCGGCCATTCAAAAAAAAATTTCAATTTCGGGCTTTTTTTTTGTAGTTTAGTGTAAAAAAAAAATAGTATAATTTTTTTTAAAATTATTGTCTACTATCACCCGAGAATGGTGACAATTCTGCGTCGATTCCACTTTATTTCATGAAAATCGGTTCAGTTGAACTGGAGATATCTCTGCCGCCAGTTCGAAAAACGTGGTTTCGAGATAAACGCGTTTAAAGTTTTGACTCCCCTTGCATTTACATTAACATTGCTGGACAAAAAAAGCCATAACTCCTTAAGTATTTCGAAGTTATAATAATTCCTTTAGGGGCATATTCACAACTACCCAAGCATAAATAAATGCAAAAAAAAAAAAGTTGCTCAATGAGAAGACCGCCTTAAGTATTATGTATTCAGGATTAAGCTGAATAGTCAAGCCTGTATCGGGATTAAAATGGGAAAATACACATATCTATAAGATCCAAAATATACACAGGATATTCTCTTTCCTCTTCATTTCTTATTTTTGATCCTAGAAAGGCAAATTACGAGCCCAATTCACAAACGATTTTCAAGGTTAACATCTCTTCTCTTCATGAAGATGAATTCCAATTGATACTCACGGCATTTTTCTTGCCATTCTTTTTTAAAAAACATAGCGAGAAAATATATGAGCTCCAAATCAGATTCTTTCTTTAAATCAAATCGTTACTTAAATCTTTTCTCTTGCCATTCTCTCCATTTTTAGTCACGATGATACCGATACTGGAGAAGCTGAGTGGATTCTACAACTCGTATGTCCTGGGCATACTCACCATTGGCTATATCCTGGGCGAGTTGGGACACTATTTGATTGGCGTCACCTCCAAGCAGACGGCAATTGAGCTGGACTACGGAGATCATGCCTGTCAGCAGAACAACTCAATGTTCAATCGTCATGAGCTGACGACACAATGTGGCGAGGTCAAAAACGAGACAAGTTGCTACAGATTGGATATGAATGGCACCGGTTATTGTGAATGGAATTACAATGGATTGGGCATTGATTATCAGATACTGGCGGGACCCACGTTTATATTGGTATTCACCATTGCTGGCGTCTTTATGGGATTTGCGGCGGATAAATATAATCGCGTCAAGATGTTGACAGTGTGCACCATCATCTTTGGCATTGCCATCTTTCTGCAGGGCACTGTGAAGGAGTATTGGCATTTGGTGCTGCTGCGGATGGTTATGGCTGCGGGAGAATCCGGTTGTAATCCACTCGCCACGGGCATTATGTCGGACATCCTTCCGGAGAGCAAGCGTGCTTTGGTCATGGCCATATTCAATTGGGGCATCTATGGTGGTTATGGCATTGCCTTCCCAGTTGGACGTTATATCACAAAGGCAAATCTTTTCAATCTTGGCTGGAGGGTTTGTTATCTGGGAGCCGGCGTATTGACGGTTGTGGTGGCGGCTTTGACGGGCACTACACTTAAAGAACCGGTACGCAAGGTCATCGGCGATGGAGATCGTGTAAATGCGAGTGGAAAACCGATTAGTTTGTGGCAAGTGCTAAAGAATCCGGCAATGATTATGCTCATGATTGCCGCCTCGATACGTCATTGCGGTGGCATGACTTTCGCCTACAACGCGGATCTCTATTACAACACATACTTTCCGGATGTGGATCTTGGCTGGTGGCTCTTTGCTGTGACCATTGGCATTGGCAGTGTTGGTGTCGTTGTTGGCGGTGTTGTTTCCGACAAGATTGTCGCCAAAATGGGCATTAGATCGCGTGCCTTTGTCTTGGCTTTAAGTCAATTGATTGCCACTCTGCCGGCCTTTGGTTCCGTCTATTTTGATCCATTGTGGGCCATGATTACACTGGGATTGAGCTACTTCTTTGCCGAGATGTGGTTCGGCATTGTCTTTGCCATTGTCGTGGAAATTGTGCCGTTGCGTGTTCGCTCCTCGACCATTGGCGTCTTCCTCTTTGTGATGAACAACATTGGCGGCAATCTGCCCATTCTTGTGGATCCAGTGGCCAAAATCCTGGGCTATCGGGGATCTATTATGATCTTCTACGCCGGCTTCTATGGCGTCAGTAAGTAGCAGTCTAAAAACAGAGCTAGAAAGGCTTAATTAATGTGCTTTATGTTCTCCTTCCGCTTAGGCTCTATACTCTTCCTCATCACCTGCTTCCTGCTCGAGGGCAAGCCCAAAACGGAGACGCCTGCGATGGAGCACGATGGAGCCCAGCAGCAGAAGGGACATCCAGATGCGGTGTTGAATGCTCGTCCCATGCATGGGCATGACAATTCCGTCTTTAGTGTCGATGAAACGATGCCTCCATCCAATGGACGTCCCGCTCAGCTGCCTCAACATTTGCAGATGTCCAGCAATGGCTACGAGAAGTCCCAATCCGCTCATGTTCCACGTCATAATGGCGCCGAGAGCAGCAGACTGTAGTATTAGACACATACAACAACAACAACAACAACATATCTCTATCGACATATGATTTTTTTTATTTTATTTTATTACTTAATATTATGATGTGCAAGTGCTTCTTCTATATCTACATCTTATCCGATTAGATATTTATAAAAAACATTTTTTTTTTTCTGTAACATAATTGATTTTATTATTTTTGTAAAATGTACTTAGTATTAAGTGAGAGGACACACACAGTCTCTCCTAAATGTACCTTACCATATACATACATACATATCATATATCTCGTATATGTCCCTACTTTTATCATACAACAATCTTCTCAGACTCAATTCATTTGTACTTAATTCGTTAAGATCAACAATTATGTAATATATATCATGAGTAATAAACTGTTTTGTTAATTCTAAACTCGTTAAATACCAAATTTACAAGCCAAACTTATGCATAAAGACTTCAACTTATTACATACACAACTTTAACTTATCAGCAAACAAACAATGCTGACTTTGGTAGGTTGATGTGAGAGAAATGCAAAATTTTCCGAATTAAATACTTGAAGAACTGAGGATGACATTTTTAACATCCTCGTAAAGTTTATCAGAAAACTTTACGAAAATAATTAATAATAAATATTTCTCGTATTTAAGTTTTAGAGCATAGGGAATGGGAAATGTGGTAAATGAAAGTTCAAGGAGAAGGAATAAGCACTTTGAATATGTGTTCCTCTAATTCTTACAAAAGCCCATACGTTTTCTGTGATGTTCAGATCAGGGCCAGAGAAGAATTATCTGATTTAGGTTTTCAAACCTCATAGTATTCGACCCTTCTGGCGTGGAGCATTGTTATACAATTTACTCATACTACGTTGAAAATAGATCTCCAGCTCTGCTTTAATGTTTTATGGACAGATGTGTGTGTGTCTGCCTGTGTATTTGCCCGTTTTTAAGTGCCTTTTTCGTCGTGATTCTGGAAGGCGTTTATCTGCCGTTAAGTGCTGATCAATTAGCCAACAGTTGAAGGCATAGAAAAACGTCTGGAATTCGATTTTAACTTATCTTAATCAAATTGCATTTTTTTTCAGAGATGAGCACGGGCCTCCTTTTTAAGGCCCGATTGTTGCCCGATTGTTGCCCGCTTTCTCGACCGTTAAAAATTGCTGCCTTTCGTATTCTGCAATTTACTCAAACTACGTTGAAAATAGATCTCGAGCTCTGCTTTAATGTTTTATGGACAGATAAGGCTGGATTTCAGTTCCAAGGATCATTTGGCAAGCACATTATGCATCTACGGAAACAACAAAATGATAATGCAGTCCAGCCAATCAACAGGTTTGATGTAGGCTCGGTGATGTTCTGGGAACGTGTGAGTTACTATGGATTTGGAGACTTGGTACCGATAGAGGGCACGCCAAATCAAACCGGATATATGTGGGTTGGTATATGCAAGTGTATACCAGCTAACAGTGATCCCTAGACAACAACAAGACGAGCAACGACAAGAGAATAGAGAACTAGCATGTTTAAAGTAAAGGAAGGCGAATTCACGCACAGGCGAATTCGCAATAACTATTGGAAAGCGTAAAAGAAGATCGACGAGCGAGATGCCGAACGGGAGTTGAAGTTCGGCCTCTGACGTGAAAGGTTGCGAGAACTTAAACCCAAACGACGAAAGACGCACATTCAGTTTCCATTATTATTCAATATTATAATTAAATACTTTATATAACCTTTATATCAAATAAAACCCCACATATATGTATCTTTATCTTAATTGATCATGCTTGATCATGGATCTTACGGCTCCAGCCGATCTGAACGTTATCATCTGAACATTAAGATCGAGAGAAGCGCTGCCAGAGATCGGAAGCACGACGAAACTATAGCAGAAATTAAGGAAAGTTGGTCCAAATTATCTCTTGAGTTTTCGTACAACTTAGTCCTGTCAAATCCAGCAAGGCTGCAAGCAGTCATTGGTGCCAAAGGTGGAGTAACTAGATATTAATTGGTTTAATTATATGTCTGTAAAATATTTTGTTTAAATTGAATACTAAACATAACAAACAATAAAAGAAGTGGTGTGTACAGCTGTCTTCACAAAAATAGCAGTGCAGATGACCTACACCTTTAAAATCTACAAATCGTATTATAAAAACCATTACTTTTTATAATTGTTAAATGTATTAATTTCGCACCTACGTAGCATGGAGCCGCCCAAGTCCTGCCAGCGCTTGAGGGGAATTTTCGCACTTTTCTCTTGAGCAACCTGCCAAAGCTGCGACTTAGAAGACGCGAATCGCTTTTAGACATTGCGTCTGATGTCCCCCTAAAAGTTTTAAATGGGGTTTGGGTCCGGGGACTGAGCTGGTCATGGCATGGGGTTGATTCTTTCCTGGCAAGGCCGGTTTGCTGGTAGATTTGGATCGTTATCCTGCTGAAATGTCCTGTTTAAGGACATATTCCAACCGGCATATGGCATCATAAGGTTCCTTAATATGTTGACGTACACATTTCGGTCCATAATCCCATCGATCATATGTTTTGGGCCCATACCGCTATTCGAAAACAAGGCCCATACCAACTATGAATTGGCCAATATCAAAAAGGCGTAATATCCTTTGGACATATGAGTCCAAATGGTCTTAATTGGTGGAATAGGCTTTAGGCAGTATGTCGGTCCACCCCCATCTTCCAAATAATATGGTCAAGACGGTTAAGCACTGTGGGTGCAGGTCATCTGCACTGCTATTTTTGTAAACAGTCTTTTTTTCTGTCTTTTTTTTTAGTTTTTCAGCTTATTTTTCCTGTTTTCTTTGGTCGTTTTGTCTGGAAAATAATTGGCATCACTGTATGTGATCTGGAATCAGGAATTTAGTTCGTTCAATCGAACGATTTGAGTCAGTAAAAATGGCAGCTGTATGTTGAGTTTTCGACTCGACTGTTAATGCTGATGAAGAATATAGTATTATATGTACATACATATGTGTCGGAGAGGACGCTATTCTTAATTTAACTTTAAAGCACACACTGTAAGCACAGCAAGTCCCGAGCAGTTATTGTTCAGTTTATTCGACCACCACACGTCTACACTCTTGGAGTGTCCAACCGGAAAGAGAATGACTTTCCACTTGTCCTCTTACTCGTCAATGTCTCCTGTCATATTTGACACTGTCTGTCACATCTGTCAGTGAATACTTTCAACACTGATTACTGAACAACACCCCTGGGCCATGCTCGGCAGAGGCAATCCTTACCTCACACCTTGCTTTCAGTGGTAACTCTGGTATTACAGAATAGGACGTCTCTGTCACATATCTGTCGATATTGTTAACACTTAACGGTTAACATTCAAAATTAACACTAACAATTGCTGAGATCTACGACACGGCCTTCCTGACTATCACACGTCCTCGTGTGTGTAGTTTGTCTAGCGTTAGATTGGCATCATATCTTGCTTCAAGCAAACGAATCAACTTTTTAATATAAATCATTAAATTTCACTTTCGTACACTCATTTCATCAGTGTCTTCAAATGTCAGTTAAGCAGGATATCACTTTCTCTTTTTCGTTTTAGTAGCTCGTACTCTTCTGCGTTAACTCGCCCATTTGGCTATCAGTTTTATCACTACATGGTTGTCGGGCTCTTGCCGCCTCTTTGCGACGCTATGCACCTGCAGTGCCTTGATCCATCACCAGATCAACCATCCGCGACAGACAATATCACCCTTAGCTGGCATGACTATTGCTGTTTGGATCTAGCCCCCATGCATGATGTTCCCTGCACCCTTGGTGCCAGAGATCGACTGATGATCTACGTCTTTTTCACCGTAATCATCCTCTTCAAACTCTCATGCGCATACTTGCATGTTCTTTAATTCGTTATTGACTTTAAGATGTCACCCTCCAATAATTCAATTACCACGAATGGTCCTTTGAACTCTGGAGCCAACTTTGTCTGATGCCGTTCCTCACATTTCAGCAAGACATGATTGCCAACCTTATGCCTTGCAACTTTTGCCTTATTTTTATTTATTGGCCATTTTTCATTCATAGCATTTACTTTATCAAGAACAATTTTTAAGACGTCAGTCACGAAATGCACTACTGACAAAGCTTCTACCCTGATCTGCGGCTTTACGATTAAATACTCCAAAGATTGATTGCTCAATTTAACTGCGTTAATGCAGTTTTCTGTATCTAAGTTTAAAATATAGTAAAGTAGACGTTGTAAACCCGTCAATGATGCACCCTTGCAGTTAACTCTATTTTTCTTTGATTCGTCTTAATGAATTATAATCTGTGTACACTACAAATGTTCGGTCATGCAGGTGATGGTTGAAGTGTTTCACAGCCTTGTACGCTGCCAGAGTTTCCAACTCATAAGAATGATATTTGGATTCTGCTGCAGTGGTACATTTGCTGTTGTATTCTACCACCCTGCACTTCCCGTCAACTCTATCTGCACCAGCGTTGCACCATATCTATCTGCACTTGCTTCTGTGTGCAGTTCAAAAGGGTTTTGTGGATCAAAGATGATCAATATCGGAGCACTGGACAGCGCTTGTATAATCTTTGGACGTGGCAGGAACTGCCTAAAATAAGATGCAAGTCCTATGAATTGCCTTCATTGTGGAACTGAAACTGGTTGAACTCATTCACATTCACATTTTTAATTCTTAACATATCTGGGTTATCCGAATCCATCGTAATGCGAAAACCAAGTTGAAGTATTTAAATGGTTATCTATCACAACATAGAATAGAATCTTATAATTAAAATGAGAAATTTAAGTTCTTGCTTAAATTTACAAATTACTTTTTTACAACATTTTCTCCAATTTCTCTTTGTACTACCATATTGTAATCAGGCCTGTTCCGGTTTTCACTTTCGGTAAGATTTTGCGGAATTGAATTTCTTTAACCTGCTCTAATATCATTTCGGCGAAGATCTACGGATTTATTTCACTTCGAGGTGTTGAGTTTAAGTCCGATAAAGTGAAAAACGAGCATTTTTAAATACTTAACCTCAATGGAAAGAGAATAAATGCATTTCACTTAATGCTATAAAATAAAAAGTGAAAACCGGAACAGGCCTGATTATCTTTTACCAAGCATTCGGTATTGTTCCTGTGGGCTCCAGTACTGCACACAAATCTACTCGCTTCTCGTTCTTATTCGCAGTAGCTGCACCCCTCGTGCAAGAAGACGCAATGTGCCCAAGATTGCCGCACCTGTAGCACTTCACTTCCGCTCGTCCAGCTGTAGGTTTGCCATAAGATGAGATTGCCTTTGGCTCTGCTTGTCGCTTACGGCATTCCACCATTTTGTGCCCGAGTTTGCCACAGTAATGGCATTTAGTTGGACCTTGCATCTTGGGTTTCTTTCTTTCTGGGCCGAGGTCTGGTCCAGAATGTTCGGTCCGCTTAGCAAATGCGTACGCCTTTAATTGTTGCTGCATTTCGCTGCGCGTCTTTATTGATGTGGTATATAGGAGACGCTGCAGCCGTGTGTCGATTTGCGATGCGTGTGCCATTACAAATGAAACTGCTACTTCTTCCATAGTCATCGATTGCCATTTCGTCATCAGGGAGGTCACTAGACGGCTGCCATACACAGACAGGCACTCATTATTATTTGGCCGTCCATTTAGTATGTTGAACAAGATGGCGGCCGGCGTCTCTACTGCCTCATATCTGTGCATGAACAATTCTTGAAATTGCGGCCAAGACATACCGGGAAAGCAAATTTGCGATAACCACTGGGATGCGGTGCCAGATAGTGATTTGCTCAGTGCCATTACAAGTGCACTTCCTTCGAGTGGATGCTCAGTCAAAATCATGTCCGCAGTCTTACACCATGCAGCGGCGTCGGCACCAGCGGCTTCCGGATTGTATATAGGCAGCGACACAGAGATTTCGCGTGTTGTTTTTGTTGCTGCCGGATTCTGCATTGCTTTCAGCAATTGCATGAATTTTTGGTTTTGCGATTCCAAAAACGCCTCTAACGCGTTATCACGATACTCCTGTGGACGTGGCGATCCCACTTCTGATGTCGGAGAGGACGCTATTCTTAATTTAACTTTAAAGCACACACTGTAAGCACAGCAAGTCCCGAGCAGTTATTGTTCAGTTTATTCGACCACCACACGTCTACACTCTTGAAGTGTCCAGAGGCAATCCTTACCTCACACCTTGCTTTCAGTGGTAACTCTGGTATTACAGAATAGGACGTCTCTGTCACATATCTGTCGATATTGTTAACACTTAACAGTTAACATTCAAAATTAACACTAACAATTGCTGAGATCTACGACATATGTATATTTAATACGTTACGTAATCTTATTTAACCACAGACAAATGCACTGCAGCTCCGAATAAACTCGTTCAAATTAAATACAAGCTCGTACACACACACACACACACCTACATATGTGTATGTATGTATGCGTGGCCACAGCTGACAGCATCAAACGTTTTCTGCCCGCATGAAACGAAACGCAGACAACGACTGACCGGCAAATGTTCATACGAAAAGGAACACACAAAAAGCAGGAGCAAAAACAATTTCAATGCGCTGCTTAGCGGCGAATTCAAAACGAACGCGGCGAATTGCGTCGCTCTGTCATTATACAAGCGAATGAGTTTGTGTGTGTGTGTGCGTGAGCGTCGGCTGCCATCATAGTTGTTGCTACGATTGTTTTATAAACGCCCAATGCAAAGGTAACCAATAATCAATGAAAGACTTTTTTTTATTAATTATTTAAGTACTTATTATATTAAATAATTGTAAAATAATAATAAAAAAAATAAATTGAGATTTAATCATGAACATCAAAAGTAGTTAAAAATGAATTTGCTTGCAGTGACGTCACAAATTGAACCTTGTGCACAAACGTCAAAAACCATCTGTCATTGAATGTTGTTATTGCGTGCTACAATTTTCGTCATTCGAGCTCGAACCTGGGAAGTGTAAGCATCGTGGAAGTCAACGCTCCGCAATTTTTCAATGAAGCTAGTGGAAAATTAATATCTCTGCGCATTAATGGTGAGTCAGTTATTCTAGTTTATATGTACATATATATTATACATACATACAAGTTTCTTTCATTCTTGCATAAGAAACTTGTACAGATGATTTGATTTGCAGTGTGCTTTTTTTTTCTAATATTTTGCAAGTCTGCTTGTGTGTGTGCGTGTGAGTGTGAGTGTGTCTGTGTATTTGCCTGTTTTTAAGTGCCTTTTTCGTCGTGATTCTGGAAGGCGTTTATCTGCCGTTAAGTGTTGATCAATTTGCCAACAGTTGAAGGCATAGAAAAACGCCGGCAATTCGATTTTAACTTAACTTAATCAAGCTGCATTTATTGTAGAGATGGGTACGGGCCTATTTTAAAGGCTTGATTTTTGACCGCTTTCTCTACCGGTAAAAATTGCTGCCTTTCGCATTCTGCAATTCCAGAGAAATTCCAGTGCAGATTGTCATGAATAGGAAGAGTTATGTAAAAATTAAGAGAGAAAGAGAGTATGGCGTTGCCAGACTATCAAATTACCTTACATATTCCAGTTCTATTGAATTGCTTATCATAGATCTTAGTGAACTGAACTTGTTCCGATATCTTCTTCACTTCTACCGTCCTCTTTAGATACAAATTGTATTTTGAAGTCTTTTCTGTAAGCTGCGTTTTGGATTTTATCTTTGCTCATCTTTCCGCATTACTTTGTCTTCTTATCCACACTTTTGACAGGCATATGAAATTAAGCTTGATAAACAAATCGATAAAACAGATCGGTGAATGATATTAACAGTCACTTTTCGGGCCTGACGATAGAAGAGTCAGAGCGAAAGTGACCAGTGACCAACAAACAACGGCAACAAAACTTTGACGTATTTTCAACATTCTCTCATTTTAAGAGATGAATGTTGGCGTACTGGGAAACTATTTTCGTCATTATATCGTTTCCAATTTCAAAAAGTTCCAAACTTTGCAGTATTGAATCTGAAAGGTTTTGAAAGCAGTCAGCACATAAACTGACAACTTGAAAGGCGTCGCACTTGTAACCAGTTGGACTACGGAGAGGGAATTTCTTAATGCGCACAGCTCTGGTTGCGATGGTAGAAATAAGTAAATGCCTCTTGTAGTTTGTACTAAAAACACTGATTTTATTAATGAAAAAGTCACAATATTTATAGTTTAAAATAGTTTAGTTAACAGGTGTGTAGTGTCAATTAAAATTAGGTTATTGTGTAGTCAGCAGTTGCGTGCAATGTGGGGTAGCTTATTTAGCAACTACCGGGTTGGCTTACTGCTGCTATTACGACCCATATTTTTGTGCAGTCAGCGATATTCTGTGTGGCCAGCTATACTGTGTGTGGTCAGCGATATTCTGTGTGGCCAGCTATACTGTGTGTGGTCAGCGATATTCTGTGTGTGAGGTGTTGACACATTTCTTAAATTGTGTCAATTGTGTTACATAGCTGTTATGTTTTTTTATAATATAGATAAGTGTAACTTATATGCGTCTAAGCAGAATCCTTTTTGGATCGCAGAGCACGATTAACCGAAAAGGCCAGATTTCCTGAACGGAGATGTTTGTGATTTTTCCCGGCTGCAGCAGTTAAAAGCCAGACACATCTGTCCGAAAAAGGCCAAATTGGCATCACTGTCGTGCCCATCTCTACTATCAAGCATGGGATGATTACTTTTGCGCCTTACTGTATAAGAGAATATATTTCTAGTCGCGTCAATTGACGCCTCGCTGCCCTATAACAACAAAGTAAAATAAGATTTGACAAAACTTCAAACCATAATGCTACTTAAATTTTTTGTGCGTCTCAAATGAAGTCTAAATTGGAAAAATGTGCGTTGCACTCTGCTTCTGACTTCTGTACCTTTGTCCGCTGAAATAGTAGAATACGACTAAACCACCACAGTAGTAGCAAGAGCATTAATATATAACTCACGTTGTACTCGGCGAATTCGTTATCTGCTGTCTCTTCAATCGGTTTGCTCATTGTTCATGTGTTTGTCTGTGTGTGTGTGTCCATTTTTACTCGTCTGTTTTGTATTTCATTTCGTGATCCACAGCGCGAAGGTTGCGCAAATGTGACACATTTTGTTTTAGTCCATTCGAAATTCTATTAATACTCCCTGCATATGAAGATCTGAGTGCCTGCAAAAATATACATATATTGTCCCAAAAACAATTTATATTTTTAATCGATTGTTAAATTTATTTAGCACGTTTACGTACGACATCCCTGTGATTTTTAAGAATATATTTTCGCACAAGTATTTATCGATATACTATCGTCTGAAAGTATCGCTTAAAAGAATTTCACAAATATTTATCGATATATCGATACTGCAACATCATTCCTAATTATCAACGAATTTCAACATTCTAGCTCGGATTTCGGAACTGTAAGCATCGTCTAGTGAGCAAAAATAAAAAAAAAAGGAAAATCAATATTACCCAGGTAAGTTAAAAAAAAATAGTAAAGTTTCTGTGTTTATTGTGCTCAAATGAAATAACCATGATCCAATCGCGCGTTCGTTTTATTTTCTTTATATAACCGTAACTGTGTTAACCGTACAGTTATGCGCGTGTGTGTTTATTTTTGTCGTGATTCTCATTTATATTTCTCAGTTGTGCAAGGCGCTCAGAATATATAAGTTTTTAGGGGTTGAAGGAGACATTTGATATACAAATCAAAGAAAGTTTGATGTCTACCTGGAAAAACAAGACTTGTTAAAAATTTCAGACGACCGTTTTTCACAGTTGGGGAATGTCAATGTCAAAGTCAATGTCAAAGTTGTGGTGCAAAGCCGATCGCCTGAAAAAATATTGCATAGCGCCATGGAATTGAAAGAAGCACCTGACGAAGTCTACTCTTTCAATTATTGAACAAAATACATTCAAATTGATGTTCAACCAAGCCGAGCAAGAAATTATGTTGCAAAGGAAACCACTAAAGAGAACAGAAAAATATTAAGAGCGAAACAAGAGAAAACGGAATGTAGCTCTATTTGTAAACCCTCAAAAACATCGAAAAATTGGTCGGAAATTGAAGAAGGGGCGAAGAAATGTAATTAAATTAATTAATTAACTTTCAAATGAAGCGCAAATTGAGCAATTGAAAGTCATTAAAAAATGTAACCAAAAGAAACAACATATATGACAACTTGCCGAACAGCAGATGAATATAACAATTAGTTATATTTGATAATCCCACTAAAATACTCCTTCAACTACAACAACACTGATAATCGTGCACGAAAAAAAATCTAAAAGCTGGAGCTGGCGATCAACTAAATTTTAAATATTGGATGTTACGTCTCTCTAGCCCGCAAATCAAATAAAATCGAGTTACCAGAGCAATTTTAAAGCACATAAAATATATAACGTTTTGAGAATTGCTTAACGATCGGATAATAATCTAATAAGGCCCAAGCAAACAATTATTCTTATTATTAGCAAAAAGAGGGCAAGAAAGCAAAGTTGCAGAAAATATTGAAATACTGCAGCTAAGACATTTCAAAGTCGCTGAACCTTGTACTGGCCAGCAACAACGCCTTATCTGCCTTTATTTATTTGCTAAGAAAATTAATCTGAATATGAACTGTGGATCACGAAGGGTCTATATGTATGTTTGTAAGTGTTGAGCGAACAGCCAAAAAATACGAATTATCCCAATTAATTCAACCCCAGTTCCTGGCCAATCGAGTGAATGCTCACATGCCGGTCTACTTGAATGATTTCGACGATTTTATCGGTTTCTACGACGATTGGCCTACCAGTACGGGGTGCACCCTCGACATCCACTACACCAGAACGAAATCGATCGAACCAACGCCGTGCTATCGTTACAGTATCGGGCCCATAAACTTCGCAATTTTTTTCGGCCGCCTCCGTTGCATTTTTACCTCTCAGGTAGTAAAAACGTAAAGCTAATTTCTTGCTTAATGGACTTCATCTTTGACGCGCTATATCTTAAGACTGAAACGTACGCCGTATAGTATGACTCGAATAGTACAACACAATATATGTTTAAGTCTCGCCATCTATTGAAAATACCTTTTATTTTCACATGATTTTGTCGATAGTGATTCAACTTATCTAAATCTTTTATCTAATTTTTTAGTAACATCAGAAAAGGAATCATCCGTTCATAAATCACTCATACCATTGGAGTGTCACAATCCGAAAAGGCGAAAATTTCTAAGGGCAATGTCCGCGTGGATCTTTTAAAAATTTTGTTCAAGGCTAATTGAATGAAGCACACACAAAAGGTCAGTCAACAATTTTTCATAAATATGTAAACCATATTGGGGGAGACAAATTAGGTAATAAATATCGGATATTCTTTCTTTTGGCAACATTTTAATATTAGCACTGATTTGATTAGTGCGGAATATTTTTAGCTGATCAACTCGAATCACCTAACTCCCTAACTCGAATCACCATTTTCCAAAGAAAAGGTTCGAGTTCTTAAGTTTATTAATTTTACTGCCACTCAATTAGCTCAAGTTAGAGAGAAATTCGAGTTATAGAAGTTTGAGTTATGGAAGTTGAACTGTATTTACTTGTATATTCTTAATTTTAAATAACGGCTTTGCACCGGCGGCAAATGGAATCGATAAGGAATTGAGACCATGCTTCCTGAACCACCTGCCAAAGCTGTGCTTTATTTGAAGGTATTGTAGTTGCCAAAACCCATATTGAGATTTCCCCATAAGTTTTCGATCGGATTAAGATCTGCGGACTGAGTGCATCACATCGATCTTCTCGGCTGCAAATCAATCTTTGGCGAGCTTGCTCGTGTGTTTTGAATAGTGTCCTGTTGAAATGTCCATTTAAGAGGCATTTTCCAAGTGCCATACGGTAGCATTGTGTTTTTTAAAATGCCAACCCTAAGGCCACCATGTTTGACTGTACTTTTGGTGTACCTAGGATTATATTCTGAGTTAGGTGGATGTTATACATACTCCTTAGCACATGTTCCTTCAAATACGACGGGCCAGACCGAATGAGACTTTGCAAATGCATTGCAGGTGCTGCACTACTATTTTCGGGAACACAGCTGTACCTGTATATACATATCTTCAATATTG
>JBAMBL010000612.1:0-130557 GCA_037043405.1 Drosophila subquinaria
TCGATCAACTCCTAGGCAAGTGGTCGCATATGTTCCACCCCGAGTATTGCCGGGAGTTGATGCTCCAGCTGGAAGAGCGCGTGTGCAGCTTCTACACAGACCTGTTGGACGAGACAGACGGCAAGGAGAAGGAGATCAGGGAGGGCATCTGCGCACTGCGGGAGGAGGCCGCGGAGGTGACACGTCTGCTGCACAGGAGTGTGGACGTGGGAGAGATGCCCGAGGACATGCCGTTGACGGTCTGGCAGCAGAAGCTGGACGAGAGCATCGAGCATCTGCGTGAGGAGCTGCGCGAGCGTCGTGCCGAGATCTGTGAGTTGCTTCTGCAGCAGGAGCAGCTGTGCGAGGAGCTGGGCGAGCAGCCGCTGCCTCTGCTGGCCGATCCTCTGCCCAAGCCGCAGGAGATGCTGGCCTTCTCGGAGCACCTGTCCCGCCTGCGGGCGGAGCGCACTCGTCGGATGGAGGAGCTGTTCCAGCTGCGCAGTCAGATCAAGCAGGCCATGAAGGTGCTGGAGTTGCTGCCACAAACTGCTGCAGACGAGCGTCTGTTGAGTCAGGCGAATCAGTGTCTGACTCCGGATATCCTTGAGAGACTGCGCTTCATGCAAGAGGAGTTCGCCGCGCAGGTTGTGGAGCTGCATGAACGCGTTGACGAGATGAGGCAGAAGATCCACGTGCTCTGGGAGCGTCTGCAGGAGACGGACGAGTTTGCCATGCGGCGAGTGCGTGAGGCCACGGAGTACACGCAGCGGACTTATGATGTGCTCAACGAGGAGCTGCAGCGGTGTCAGCAGCTGCGCAGCCAGAACCTGAAGACGTTCATCGAGCAGCTGCGCGTGGAGATCAAGGAGTGGTGGGACCTGACGCTGAAGTCGCAGCAGGAGCGGAAGCGCTTCTCCAACTACTACAACGAGTGGTACAACGAGGATCTGTTGGAGCTGCACGAACTGGAGCTGGATGACCTGAAGAGCTTCTACAACAGCAACAAGGAGATATTCGAGTTGTTCGCCAGTCGGGCTGAGATCTGGGCTCGCATGGAGGCCCTGGAGGCGAAGGCGAACGAGCCCAATCGATTCAACAACCGCGGTGGGCAGCTCCTGAAGGAGGAGCGCGAACGGAAGGCGATTGGGTGCAAGCTGCCGAAGATTGAGCAGCAGATCACGGAGCTGGTCCGAGCGTACGAGGAGCGCACTCGGTCGCCCTTCTTGGTCCACGGCGAGAACATCTTGGAGCACATGGCCAGCGATTGGGTGCGTTTCCGTCAGGCCAAGGAGCATCAGAGCTCGGCCCGCAGAAATGCAGGGACGACTCCGTCAGGCAAGGGCAGGATGTTGCCTCCGGCTGCTCCTCCCCGGACACCACTGTCCCTGTCGTTGAAGAGAACTCCGTCCAATTGGAAGCTGGCTTCCATGACAAATGCCTGTGCAAAGAGCACAGGCAATCTGCACAAGCGTAAACTGCAAAATGCAGATTGTAACAAACCAGAGACGCCACATGCCAAGCGGAATCTTCTGAAGACGCTGAGTGCCGTGAAATCGACGACACCCGGGCGAAAGCCAAGTCAACGCCTGATGCCCGTGCAGCCAAAGCCGGGCAAGTCGCCGCTGAAGAAGGTGCGTGTGCTGCAGGACACGATGCGTCGCAGCTCGGGCGTGGGCAGACGCAGCATGGGTCACTCTGCGAAGAGGGCGCGCACTAAGGTCACAGTACCGGAAATTCGCATTCGTGGACCGTCCGACGAGGAGAATGATGGCTTCGAAACGGACGAGAATGCGAGGGATTCACATACACATACGATTCGTTCGAGAAGTCCATTGAACCTGCGGCACGTTCTTCTATTTTACCACAACAAATGGTTTCGTCCTCTTTCCGTCCAGTGAAACCAAGAAAACGATTTTAAATCTACTCCAGGTAGAATTTCACTAAAAGTACTTATTTTTCTTGTGTTTAATTAAGAGTATTATTTTAAACTAAGATGTAAATTGTAATTGAAGAATATAAACATGTTGCTGATCTGCTTTTTTTTACCATTTATAAAACATTTTTATTTATTTTATTGTCAATTTGAATGCAGTGGCAGTTTGCCGCCTTTTTCTAAATCTAAGCAGTGTTGCCAACTATTGACAAGCCACATAAATATGTTGTGACATTTCAATAAAAAACCATTCGAGTTTGCAAGTCATAGCGGTCAGTTACGTCTGCATTTGCCAAAATCATTTAGTTTTCTTATTTGTAGCTTTTTTTTTTTGGAAATTTGAACAACTTTTCCGTTTATCAATTGGAATGCAGTGACTGTTGCCAACTTTTACGAATATCTACACAAATATCGATAATTCGCATCGATGTGAAAGCGATAAAGCGTCATAGCAGTCAGCTAGGTTCGATCCGATTTTATTCTGTTTAATTCGATTTAAAACCGATTGACATCAATCTGCAATTTTGTATTTTTTCACTCACACATATGTACATATACACATTTATTCGGGCCATAAAAAAATTCTCCATTCATACAATACCTCGTCGAGCCAAATGTTTCAAATTTAGGCAAATATACTTATACGTGGAGAGCGCGCTCAAAATGTAATAGCCTTTCCTCACTGAAACTACATTTCAGCATTTTAGCATTTTCTGAGCAAATGTAACATTTCACCCTATACATTTCATATGGGAGCTAGTGGAGGGAGAATAGTACATTTCTGAGAAATGTAACTGCATTTTCAGAAAAACAATGCGATATTCATCGGAATTCAATCGATATTTGGAACTTTTATTATTTTGAAAAAAAAACTATCCCTAGATTTCTCAACTTTTGGCGCCCTCTTTCAAACGATAAAAATCTGTGCTATATTTTTATTTTAATGAAGAATGTAGTAACGGTAAAATGCTGCAGTTAGCAACAAAAAAATTAAAAAACTGACCCTTTTGGCTACAAGAGTCAACATAACACATTACGATCGCAACAATTATTATTAAATCGTTATAATATCTCATTGAAGATGGTACAAATTGACTAAATAAAATAGTAGTTCTTATTGGTAAATATTCTAATATTTATTAGTAGCAAATAAATAAATATTCCGTTGAATTGTACAAGAAGTATCTGATAAGGGCGCTACGAGTTGTTTTTACCAACAATCAATTAACAGAATCTAAGAATCCCTGACTCTTGCTCTAGTTGCGCTGACACCATAAGTACGTTGTCTCCAATTTTCGTTATTTCACAGATAATCTCAACCCATAGAGAGCTACGGCAACCGCTTGTCCAATGAGAGCTCATTGAAATGGTGTTTTCACTTTGAGTTCCCTTTGCAATGGTTTATCTAAATGGTTTTCCAATCCGGTAAAGTTGGATGGTCTCCTAAACATCAGAGATTCTGTCCTAAGAAACGAAATTTTCTTGAATTCCTTCCATTTATTTTCTCGTTTTTTTTAATTTCAGATGTCAAACGAGTTTGTAAACAAATCACAAATGTTTTGTAAATGCTAAATGCAAATGCTATGCTATGAGGACAGACAGTTGCATACTTATCGATAGCACCGATATTTTTATAAAATGTACAGAAGCCGAAAGGTGAAACAGCTTTATTTTTGTGTTTTGTGTTTAATTGTTTGCAGTTTTCGGGTTTCTAAAAATCGTTTTTATTTTCTCTTTTTCAAATAGTGAAAAACATGGAAACAGCAGTAGCAGCAGCAGCAGCAGCAGCAGCAGCAACAGCAGCAGCAGCAAGATCAGCAGCAGCAGCAAGATCAGCAGCAGCAAAAACAGCAGCAACAGCAGCAGAAACAGCAGCAGCAGCAACAGCAGCAGCAACAAAAGCAACAGCAGCAGCAACAAAAGCAACAGCAGACGCAGAAACAGAAGCATCAGCAGCAGCATCAGCAACAGCAGCATCAGCAACAGCAGCATCAGCAACAGCAGCAGCAGCAACAGCAGCAGCAACAGCAGCAGCAGCAGCAGCAGCAACAGCAGCAGCAACAGCAGCAGAAAATGCTGCTTTAGCAGCAGACAAAATTGCCTCATTGCGGTGGAGTTAAGAGTAGAAAATAAAATGCTCATTAAAAATGCATATGCCAATGCTCTCATATACCGTGCATTTTAGACCATTTCAGTTTTTAGTTAGCAACGAAATTGTGGAAGGTGGCAGCCTTTCTGTTGTTCATTTCATGTTGGTTCAGTTCAGTTTCTGTAGTTCAGCTCACGTTGGAGCTACCAGCTCGATAGGTCTTGCTCGTGAACTATTTGGGGGTTGATTTACAATTAATTAATTTTCTAAAAAACTGTATCTTAACATTCTCAAATTTAACTGCAATAGCTTCCCCAAACTTGTAGCTTTAATTTGATATGTGCCGCGTTTTAGGCCATTCGTCCTAAGATAATATATTATAGATTGAGAACAAGGTATGTATTTTGGCGGTCATTTTGTATGGGACTTTCACCGAGGTTGCTTCGCTCATTTCCAAATATCTCAAAAACGTATCTTTTTAGACCCCGTACTTTAAAAAAGTAAAGGGGTCTATTAACTTTGTCACAAAAAAAAATGTGCGTAACAGGCAGAAAGAGGCGTGGCAGACCCCATAAAGTATATATATTCTTGATCAGCATCAACAGTCGAGTCGATATAGCCATGTCCGTCTGTCCGTCTGTCCGTCCGTCCGTCTGTCCGTCCGTCTGTAAGAGCGCCTAGATCTTAGAGACTATAAGAGCTAGAGACTCCAAACTTGGTATGTAGGATCGTCTATATTAAGAGCAGATCGAGTTTGTTTTAGATTTTGGATCGGACCACTATATCATATAGCTCCCATAGGAACAATCAGTTGAAAATCAAGTCTTAGTATGGAAAACTTTTTTGCTGTTTGAGATATTTCAACCAAACTGACAGAATATGCATAAAAGATGGTCTCATACATACTGACCAAATTTGGTTGGAATCGAACTACTATATCATATAGCTCCCATAGGAACAATCAGTTGAAAATCAAGTCTTAGTATAGAAAACTTTTTTGCTGTTTGAGATATTTCAACCAAACTGACAGAATATGCATAAAAGATGGTCCCATACGTACTGACCAAATTTGATTGAAATCGGATTACTATATCATATAGCTCCCATAGGAACAATCAGTTGAAAATCAAGTCTTAGTATAGAAAACTTTTTTGCTGTTTGAGATATTTCAACCAAACTGACAGAATATGCATAAAAGATGGTCCCATACATACTGACCAAATTTAATTGAAATCGGATTACTATATCATATAGCTCCCATAGGAACAATCAGTTGAAAATCAAGTCTTAGTATGGAAAACTTTTTTGCTGTTTGAGATATTTCAACCAAACTAACAGTATATGCATAAAAGATGGTCCCATACATACTGACCAAATTTGATTGAAATCGGATTACTATATCATATAGCTGCCATAGGAACGATCAGTCCAAATTAAGTCTTAGTATGAAAATCTTTTTGTTGTTTGAGATATCTTTATAATAAGTACGGGGTCTTCGACAGTCGAATACCGCTCGACTGTAGCACCGCCGACTAGTTTTGTCTTAATTTATTGTACCATTAGAAAGGTGAAATTGTAGGCTTTCATCGTGCATAAGCGGTTTTCGAGGTTATTCCTCCTGTGCTTACCTATTTAAGAAATGGTGTAAATGTTCACGTTTTCACTTTCTTTCTTCAACTGTTTCTCCCATTTGAAAAGCTGGAATGGCCAAAACTTGGCTTTAAACTATAGATTAATTAATTTTCTACTATTCTGCATCATTAGTTTATTGATTAAAGGTCTAATAACGCTTAAAAATGAGAAAGTTCATAACTGGTTCCGACTCATGAACCAAGTTCCGTTTTTCGTTGCTAAAGAACCGGTGCTATCTTGACGCACATAAAAACATTTTCGAGATGCCTGGCTGCAAAATGAGGAGTTTAAGCAATGGATTCGCAAGGATTCCACTGACCCAACGAGAGCATATTGTGCGTATTTCAAATCAAATCGTTCGAAAGTCAACAAAAACGGAGGAACAGGAAGCGGCACTATGCCTACACACGGCGATTGCGACACCTGATCATTTGTCAAAATTGTGTTTGGAGCAATTTTCAGATTGCAAAGCAGCAGCAAATATAAAATTAGGCAGAACGAAGTGCACCTACATAAAAAAACATGTTCCTTTTTAATTAAGATCTGTTGTTTCTTAAATACATAATATATAATTGTTGAAAACAAACATTTAAGTAATTTAGCAATTTTTTTTTAAATTTTTAGCAATTTTTAGCAACTTTTTTTTTAAAATCTAGCAATTTTAGCTAAAATGATTCTGGCAGCCTGCTCCTCTCTCCACATTGAACGCAGCTCAGCGTCTGACGTCAAAAAGGATCAACCGATTAGATGTCTCGTGAGAGAGCAAGAAGCCGAAGAGGCGCATCGTAAGAGAGCAAAGCGCCGAACGTGCTATTTATAGAACACTCGCGACGCTCTCTCTCTCTCTATACGTGTGTCGGCTGCGACGCCGGCAGCATTTTGAGTTCCCATCCCACGCTTTTGGCATTTTAGACACCACTGGTTTATATTTACATACAGTCGAACGTCCCTAACTCGAATCACCGTTATCCAAAATAAATGTTTGAATTATGGAGACTTCGACTTATGGAATTATAGTTATTTTAAGTTTATTAAGTTTATTGCTACTCGACTTAGTTCGAGTTATTAACAATGTGTATAAAAAATATATTGCATGTTTATAAGCTTTGAGGAAGACGAGACGTATACTTATTTTTGTTAAGTAACGGGTTCATAAGAAAGGAATGTTTCCAAATTCTCAATGAACTAATGAATTAGTTAATTTCAATGAAAATTATTGATGAATTTTGCATTGTGAACATTCCAATGTCCTTATTTTCCAAAAGTTCCATTCGAGTATTCTTCTTGTTTTCTGCTACAAATTCCAAAAGGATTCTCCAACGATTTCTCAGCCATATTCAGCCATATACTGAAATTCCTCAAGGACTTCTTAATGTTTTTTTATCAGAATATATGTATGTATTTTAGTGTCTGTATGTATGCAACTAACACAATTGCATTTTTTGAAGCGAACTAACTGCAACTGAGGGACAGCAATAACAAAAACTTATTTGCCGCTCTCTTCACACTGTGTCTATCTCGCTCCTCGCTTTGTCTTCTCCCTCGCCTAATTCGCTGGGCAAGTTAAATAAATGTTTGTGAATGAACGAACTCACAACTCATACAGTCAGCTAAGTAATTGCTTTGACAAACTACAAAATTCATAAAAAAAATAATTTTAATATAGTTTTAAAGTTAATTAGTTGAGTTAAAAAAATGAACAGCATTCAATGGGTTTAATTTTTTTTCTAAATAAAATCCATATACAGTGAGTCAAATAACTTTTTTGAGAAAAAATTTATAAATTTTCTTGTCTTGTCTTTTTCCTATTTTATTATAGTAAAAAAAATAAAAATATTATTATCAAAAAATATACTTGACATGTACATGTATTTATTTCCCTTACTGTATGCTTAAATACATGTACTATGTGTGTGTGTGTTTGTGTGCTCCTCCCGCGCTCGTTCGTTCCCATTTCCACTCCCAGTGGGCTACGTGACAGCGCTCCCTGGTGGCCAAAGTGTGCACTACATATGTACATATTTTTCGACGTGTGGCGGCGCCACAATTAGCGCTCACAACGGAGCTAAAACGAGGTCAAAGTCTGACTGACGAATTGACTAACAAACTGACTGACTGACTGACTGACTGTCTGTGCGGCGTCCAGTTGTTGGGCGCATAATTAGCCAAAGTGATGCGCATATTATGAGCCATGTCCTGGTTCAATGCACTGCCACTACACACATACATACATACATACACATGCACACAAATTGTCACATTAAATTTCCCGCTCTTGGCTTTCGTTAAGCCCTCTCTCTAAGTTAATTTTTAACACTTTTTTGATCCTCTTTAAGTGTTGCCAACCTCGCCAACGCTCTGGTTGGCAATATCTCAACAGTTCACTGACTTTTTACTGCCGGATGGCAACGCTGTAATTCAAATTTAAATCTTTTTAGACATTGAAGTGAAAATTGATTAAATCTGAAATTTGTTGAGAGAAAAACTAAAATTTTAATTATTCATTTTGCAACTTTTATATTTCATAATTACTTATATAATGTATATAATTTGTTCATCTGCTAATTGCGCCTAAGCAAAAACAAGAAAGAAAAAAAAAATTACAGACTTATTACAGAATTTTTCACGATGGCAGCTACAATAAATGTGTTTTTCTTTTTTTTATTCATTTGAATATATGCATAACTACGCTGCAAGTGTATTTAATTTAATTAAGTAGTTTGTGCAGTAGTTTTAAAGCTAACATTTTAGTCTTAAATCTAAACGGGTTTTCATTTTTTTTTGTTTTACATATTTATTGTAATATTTAAATAAATTAATTTTAATAATGTATGTGTGTGCGTGTGCGTATGTAATACCTTTGGAAAGCAACAAAAATAGTAATAATAAAAATAAGTATAATAAATTGGCATTTTTAAGGCTACGCCGATTTTCGTTAATGTTTGTTTTTACATTCTCCTTCATTCTTTCTTCTTCGCTCTCTAACGACAAAATGGCGATCACAACTTCTTCGCTCTCCGACAACAAGATGGCGTTCATAAACGTTTACACTTTGGTTGGCAACGCTGCAGTTGAAATTCAAACTGTAAATTTACATATTTGAGAGACAATTGACAATTTTCAATTTTAACGGCGCCAATTTACGTAAACTACAAAATTCTATAAATTAAATACAGTTTGTCAAGAAATTCTTTACACTCCCTTAAAAATGTAATATTTTGACTTTTAATAATAAAAAATAGCTTATTATATATATTTGGAAAGGTCATTTCAATTCCGATTGAATGACACAAAACTTTCCTTAACCCATTTAGTACCCTTTGAAAATTTCGAACTTATGTAAAAGTCACTTTTCAAAACTTTTTTCCTCGATTTTTCACAAAAAATATTTTGATACAAAAAAATTCTTGGAACAATTCTAAGAGAACCAGCAAAAAATATTTTGATGCAAAAAAATTCTTGAAACAATTCTAAGAGTAACTGCAAAAAAAAATTTTCAAAAATATTTTTGCTAGTATTTTTTAGAATTTTTTGAAAACTGCCAAAAAAGTCACTTTTTGCATGAAAATTAGGAAAAATGGGTAAAAATCTTAATTTTTAAGATTTTCAAAAAATTTTAAAAAATACTAGAAAAAATATTTTTGACAATTTTTTTTTGCAGTTACTCTTAGAATTGTTCCAAGAATTTTTTTGCATCAAAATATTTTTTGTGAAAAATCGAGGAAAAAAGTTAAAAAAGAAGACTTTTGCAAAAATTCAAAATTATCCATGGGTACTCAATGGGTTAAGGAAATTTTCGCATCATTCGAACAAAAATTAAATGACCTTTCCAAATATATATAATAAGCTATTTCTTTCTTATTTAAAGTCAAAATATTACATTTTTAAGGGAGTGTAAAGAATTTCTTGACAAACTGTATTAAGTAGTAATAATAAGATATTTGGCTCTTAAAACATGCCATCAGATCGCGCAACCGGTATGAGAACAATGAGGAAAATCACTAAATTGCGCAAGACAAGACGCCAATCGTTGGGCACCGCGTAGGGCAACAGGATTTGCGTAAGCCGATGCACCTCATGCGAGGCACACACGAAAATGAACGAGGTGATGATCATGTTGAGCGTGGGGAATCCCGGCAAAAGCACCAAGACCCCATGACGATCGGCAGCCAACCAAATGTGATATTGACACACAAACAGCTCCAACGAAATACGCCCGAACCAGGCAAAGAAATTTGAATATCTAGTGCGTAAAATACCCGAAATATTGCGCAAAACAATATAACCAATAATGGGTATGAATACAATATACGAATGAATTTCCTCACAATTCTGAACGTTGCGGCACAAAAATGAAAAGGACGTATAGATGCCGACGCCCAAAAGTGCGAGCAGTGTGACCGATAACGATGTACGACGTGAAAATAAATTGCCATGATTATTATCATCAAAGACATTATACTTTTGGGCAATGTGAAAACAGGCAGCCGATATCATGCCAAATGTGACAGTATAACGATCAAGTTTCCATTGATGCCACCACTCATGAATATCATCATCGGTGCTAACAAACAATGCCTTCCACGGACGTGTGACAAAGATGCGCTCGAAAAATACCTCGGACATAAAGAGCACGGTAATTAGGCCGAGACAACCAATGCATTTGCATACAAGATACAAATAATGCAATGGATATGCATCCAATGAGGCGCTTGTAATGCGCGGCGGCAGCGACAACAAAAAATAAACCACACACAGCCAAAATGAAAGCAATGGTACAAAATAATAAAACTGATACGGACGATTCATGCAGAAACAGAGCAAAACACTCAGAAAATTCACACGAAACAGTGATTGAAAGAAACGCACAAACATCGAGCCATTTGAGCCCGTTTGCCAGACGTGTGTGAAATGTGTGTAGCCGGTAAGAAAGAAATAGCCCGAAATCAAGAGCTTAATATGCATATGGATGGGCAGCACACGTTGGGCGCCAGTCATATAATAAATCAATACGACTAACAAAATCCAACCACGCAGCTCATCCGTTTGATTTCGATTCAAGACTTGCGTAAAACGCGAATCTTCCGTAAAAAACAAACCGAGTGCAAAGACATAACCCACGGGTATCCAGAAACTAAATTCTGAATAATATTTGTTCTCTTTCATAAAGAAATTGGTGCGATCGCACAAATAAAAATAGGCCAAAATGAGGCCCAGCAATGACAAAGCCAACAACGGTGTGGCTGTAAAAAACGGCGGTTTTTGTGTTGATGAATGCTGATGATGATGCTGATGTTGATGTTGCAGTGGCACATACAACGTGTGTCCTCTCAAATGCAACAGCCAGCGACGCAAACACATGCCACAAACGAGCGCAATACAAACACCAAAAAGTGCATACGCTACAATTTGTAAACTTGTGTGCGGCTCGGCGCTGCTACAACAAGTGCCGTCATTGTAATTCATTTGATCGTTGCAATACATATTCCATAGTAATTGCACCTCCAAACGTTGTCCATGCTCGTTGAGTGCGTGTCCAGCAATTGAGCTATCGACCAAACCATTGGCTATTTGCCAAGCTGATTCCCAAACTGTAACATCCGTATAATGAAATACATTCCTGGCCACCGTATTCAGACGATCAATGTCATCGTTTATCAATTTCCAACTCGCTGGCAATTTCTCCTCATCCACACGTTCGGCGAGTTTCCACAGCACCCGGGATCTTTGGGCGACCAAACGATGTAGAGGCGCCACCAAAAGCGTTAGATTTGCATTATATTGTCGCAAGAGTTCATCCGTAACATTGCCCGAAAAAAGTGTGCTATAGGTTAAACCGAGCACATAAACCGATGACAATTGCTTCTCCATTTCCAGTTGCAGTAAACGATCCAATAATATTGGATTCACTTCCTCGGCGGGTATATACTCGGCCAACATATCCAATTTCTTATCCTTGAATCGCGATACACTATCACGCCACGATCCATTCTTATCATCTCCAGTCTCGCTGTCTCTTCCCGCCTCTCGCTCGATTTCCCTCTCCGATTGCGGCAGATGCAGTTGCTCAATAAAACGTTGATATAACAATCGCACGCTTCTATCGCCAATAAACACAAAATTGTTTTTGTTGCCGAAAAATGCCAAGTAGCGTAGACAGCGTCGTGTGTCACTGTAATTAAAAATAGTTAATTTACTTGTATTTTCAATTTAAATTATAAAATTTAATTTTGTTTATAATTATCAAAGATTTATGACTTTTCAACAAAAAATGGAATAATATAAATTCATTTCTTGATATAAAAAAAATTGTACATAAAGATTTATTCTGTGATCAGATTACTCTATCTAAAAATCGTACATTTAAGATTTTCCCACTTGTCTTAAAAATTTATTTCAGAAATAATTATTTTCTTAATTTTAAACTTTTAATTGTTATCTCTGATTTAATAAAAAGAAAGAAGGAAGTATTCGACATTTGACTAATTTTGCAATTAATATTTTAATATTTTCAAATAAAAATAAATTTAAAAAAAAAAAAAGTCAAACATAAGTGATTTTTAAAGAAATCATATTTGAAACTATGAACTATGTTATATTTTTAATAAATTCTTTTAAAGTATATTATAACTTGTTTCGTTTTTAAAATATTTATCTTCACTTTTATGAAATTTACGTTGTTGCCTATAAAATTACCAAATTTGTAGTGCAAAACGGGGACATGAAATATAAAAGTTGCGTTGAATGGAATACATTTAAACATTCCTGTAATTTTACGTTTATTTTAATTTTTGTGATAAAAATTTGGGTTGTTAAAGTTGTCAGATTGCCGTAATTTTGTGAAAAGCTCAACCGATTTCCATTCGAATGTATTTTTCATTTGAATTTTGTAAAATGTATAAAAGCAAAATTGTATCTCATGAAACAACAAAAATTTGCATACTAAACATTAATGATTGACTGTTTTTATTTTATTTTTAGCTTTTTTTCTTTAAAAATATTTTAATAATTTAAATCTGTCCGTTAAAACAGGACAAATCTGGCAGCCTTGGTTAGAATGTATAAGTCGAATAGTTTTGCTCAGATATATCGATAAAATACAAATATTGTCATACTAAATCTTAAATATCAACTGATATCGCTTCAACTTTAGTATATTAAATGGCATATAAACCTGTTTGACAGACGAATAGGGCGCTATCGACTCGAGCGATCGAGATAATATACATATGTTTTATGGGTTCTTTCACACCTACAATCGATGCGTGACACATTGCGTGCCAAACACATAATGATAATGATAACAAACAATTTCAATTTCAACTGATGACTCATGGATAATAATGTAAGAGGTCTACCCCGATTACGATTACGATAACTCACGTGTAGGAGTATTTGTGCATCATGCACCCGTATGGCTGCCACTCGTTGTCGCCCTTGAATCGTCCCTTCGATAACAGCCATTGGCAGGAGTCGCTGCCTGTTTAAAACAAAAAAAAGCAAAAACGTAAATAATTACAAAAATCCCGCAGTTTAAAATTGAAATTCGCGCGATCGATGCTCAAGTTACCCAAGTATCGAAAGTATCAGTTTTGATATCGATATCGATTACTCACCATAATTCCAATTGAGCAGACCATGATAGACGACAAATCCAAGGACAAGCAATAGGGCCACCTTTTTTGCGTTCGTCGCATTCAGCTGTTCCATAAAGAGATCCGCTTTTGTTGGCATACGTTGATGGACACCGCCATCGGTGCAAGCAGCGCTGCCAATGCAAATGCCATGCAGTTCGCTGCCGCCGCCGGCACTCCCCACTCCACCTCTTTCTCCACCACCGACAATGCTATCGATGTTGCTGCTGCTGTTGTTGTTGCTGTTGCTGCTGCTGCTGCCGGTACGCAGTTCACGCAACTCCATGTTGCAACCAGTTGTTTGTTGTCAGTTCCAGTCTATCGTTGGCAGTGAGAAGGCTCTTACCTAGTGGCCATTTGCATTCTTAATGTTTTCCTATTTTTTTTTTTTTTTCCTTTTGGCTTGGCCCACTTTTTTCGCCGTACGCTGCACACGTTCTTCGTATCGCGGTTTTTGCAGCCGTTTGCTTTGCACTACTGCCTGGCGATAGGCAGCCCTTTTTTGCTATTGTTATCGCAGTCAGCTGTGTGCTTGCCGCGCCGATAATTGCGAGCACTATGACGTCAAAAGCACGATTACCACATTTGGTACATTTGCACCAAGAATGGTACATTTCCTATTCGTACAGTTTTATTTACGGTGCTACACTTTTTCAAGCCTTCGCAACATTTTTATTTTGTTTTTATTTTTGTTTTATTCTTTTTCTTTAATTTAAAAATTTCATTTTAAATAAACTATATTTAGCATCTGTTGCACTTTTTAAAACTGTGCTCGTAAGTTTTTAAATGTGCATCAAGCTTGCTGTGTAAACTTTATCGATTGTGTTATTTGATGTTTGCTTTTATTACATTATTTTTCAGCACGTTAAAAAGCAGACTTGTTTGTGGCAACCTTCTATATTATTAAGCACTCTCTTTGCTTTTGTTATTGCGGTGCAACCTTGTACGTTCTGGACACTCCTGCTGTTATCGCAATCAGCTGCTTCGATACATTTATCGAACAGCACACTTTACTTGAAATATTTCGAAAGCGGCAACAATTGAAATATTGTTTGTTATTAAAATTAAGCGCATATAATGGAGGAATTGCAAGCTTTAAATAGTTGCGAGGTCTTCAATCAAATACGCAGTGAATTTAGCAGCTATCACAACAAAGTGAAAAAGCTAAATAGCTTCAATTTCTTTAGCGGTAAGTTTTTTTTTTGCACACACATTTGACGCCATTTTTCTGAATAAATATTGAAATGTTTGTTAATTGTTAGGCAATGAGAATCAAATAAAGGAGCTGATACGACGCGTAAACAATGTGCTGCTGGAGCATGAACTCGTGGAGGAGACGAAGCACGGAGAAGTGATGAAAATCATGCGCACAGTCAACTGCGTGGAACTTTGATGTACATAATATTGAACAGTGTGCACATCAAAAGCGAGGAACACGCCATTTGGGCACGCTGGAATCCCCAATGTGTGCACTTGTTAAATCAATGGCCAGCGCCCTTATCGCAACTGGTTACTGTGAGTTTGGCACTGGATTGTGGCCTGTCCCAACAATTTCTGGAGTTTTTGGCCTGTGGTTCGCCCTGGTTAACCGCACAATACTTGGATTGTTTGAATGAGAATCTGTCGCATTTGGTCACAGATCGTTTCGAGGCATTGCGCTTGATCTGCGGCGCACTGGAGGCTGTCGGGAAATCCTTTTGTTATCATCAAACCAATGTAAATTTGTTGCCAAATGCTTTGCGTTTGCTGCAGCGTCATTTGTTGGACTCGGAGGAGCGTGTGTCTTTGATTAGATCCAGCTTGCAGCGTCATCGTTATCTGGGCGAGGCCATGCGACAGTTGCTCGATGTTACACTGGGCGTTGTGGCGTCCATAGATGGGGATTTAACGTTGCCCGATTACTTGGCGGTCTACGTTTTGCGCTTGACGCCTCTAAAACAGGAGCAGGAGGAGGAGCAGCAGCAGGCACAGAAGCAGCAGCTAAAGCAACAGCTCTTGAACTTGACCAGCAAGCTAATGGACACTGTGCAGCGTCTCCTCCCTTTGATTAGTGTCAATACCTACATGACCTGGCTGGATTTGCCCTCGGGCCGACTAATCCTACATCTGCAGGCGCATATAGGCAATCAATGCCAGCAGCTGCTGCAATTGTTAAGCTCACATGATGTATTGCAGAAGCACAGTTTGGTCAAACAACTGGGCAACTTTGCGGCAGGCGCACAGACATTCGAGCAGCGTCTGGAGTTGCTGACATTGGGGGAACTGCTCAGTTTCCTCGATGGTGAACTGGGCGAGGTGAATGAGGAGCAGCTGCTGCAAGGCTTAGATCAACTGTTTAAGCGTTCCATTGCCTTTGGCAACGATGAGTGTGTGGAGAGCATGGCCAAACATGTGAAACTATTGGGCCTAAATCATGCACACTTGATACTCGATCATTTGCTGGAAGTTAAGCAGCTCAGGCAGCTGGAAATGGAGCAGGAACAGGCAGAGCAGGGTCAGCAAGTGTTGGCCATTAAGCAGGAGAAGATGGAGGAACAGGAGGAGCAAATGGAGCAGGAACAAGATTTTTATGAAACCTATGATGAACTTTTGCTCTCCGTGCTCTTGCCCATCTACAAGAATCTCTCCGCTGCCGCCGAGAAACTGCAATTGCTGGAGAAACGTCAAAAGCTGCCAGATTTACGCTTTAATCTTGAAGATACAGAATCCGAGCGCATCTTTTTCTTCAATAATCTCAACTATAACAAGGAGAATTTTCCCTTAATGCAATTTCTGGATTTGTGCTTTGTTAAGCCACTGGAAACGTGGCTATCACTCGCCCAATTGGCCATGGCACATGTTAAATTTGCCCAACTCTATACACAAATTGGCATCAAATGTGCTCCGAACTTTAAGCCCACTTTAAATTATACAATGCAACATTTAATGCTGGATGAACGTCTGCTTAAACATTGTACAACTCCGCCCAGTCAAGATTTCCTGCTACATTTGTATGTTTTAAACATACAGATGAATGTGGGCAACAATTTAACGGACTTGCAATTGGTGCAGAATAATTATTTGTCTGCTTTGGCCGCTGGTTTGGCCAAATTCACTGATACTTTGGACTACATGGCGCTGGATAGATTGCTGCAAACTCTGCTCCAGTTGGAGGTCATTGAGCAGCGTCACATTTCTAGCAGCTGGCGCAGATTCAAGTTGCAGCGTCAGCGTGTCCGTAAATTGGGCAGGGGACAATCGAAACTCAAGTTGGCCAAGAAGTCGGCGCTGGTAATTCGTAAACTTGGCTGGTGGCGTTCTTCCAACTGGACTTTGACATCGCAGTTGATTCGCTCCATGGACGCGCTGCGTGCAGATCTGGCGAGTTTTGAGGCATCGCGTATTCAAGTCCTTGATCTGATCGTCAAATATCATGTCCAGAATTATCCACGTTTCGCAAGCAGCTCGGCAAGTAAGTAAAGATCTCAGATACATATTTAACATTTTGCTAAGGAAAATCTCATTATTTTGGCATTAAAAAAAAATGTTAATGAAATTACATTTCATAAGCATGAAATGATTATGATAATTATAATGATAATGATAATGATATTGCTAATTTTAATGCCAATGATAATGATAATGACAATGCCAATGCTAATACTAATGCTAATGAGAATATTAATGAGAATAGTGATAATGTTAATGATAATGAATATACCATTTAATTTATGATAAATCTCATTATAATAGCATTATAAAAAATACTAATGAAATTTCATTTAATAGGTATTGAAATGATGTTAATAATGCTAATGCTAATGAGAATAATAATAATAATGTTAATGTTAATGATAATGAATATACCATTTCGGTTATGGAAAATCTCATTATAAAACAGCATTACAAAAAATACTAATGAAATTTCATTTAATAGGTATTGAAATGATAGTGAAGATAATGCTAATGCTAGTGCTCATGCTAATGCTTATGCTAATGATAATGCTTATTGTAATACTAATGCTTATACTAATATTAATACTAATGCGTATGAAAATGATAATGCTTATGAATATCACATTTCACATTTTCTCATTATTTTTAATTATCATTAAAAATAGCTCTAAAAAAGTTAAATTATCATAAACACAAATTTCTATAATATTTAAAATATTGAATATATTGACAATCACTATTTCTTACTACTTTTAAAAATGTATGTATTAAAATTGCTAATGAAAATCCAATTTTAATAAGAAAGCAAACAAAAACTGCTGATGAAAATTCATTCATTTTTATAATTGAAATTTTTGAAGATAAGCAATTAACATTTTTCCATTTACATTAAATTATTTTAATGAAAACTTCATTTTATTTATTGGTAATGAAATTTTCCAAATTGGATAAAAAAAATTAGTAATTTTTAATGCAAAAAAAAAAAAATTTAAACAAAGTTAATATGGGAAAAAAAATAAATTTTAAAATCAAACTATGAAAAAATAATCTAAAAAAAAAAGAAAAAAAATCCAAATTGTAAACAAATCAAAAAAAAAACATAAAAGGCATTCTTAATATTAATACTCTGCCTTCTTTATGTTCCAAATATTTTCGAAATGAGTTATATTAAAAAAAAATATATGGTATTGAATATTTAAAGATTTTTAAGGATTTTCTTCTATGATAAAACTCCCAAGTAATCATTAAATTTGAGCAAAAATAACATAAAAATCACAAATAATGATTATTTGTAAGTTTTATTTTGTTTCTATTTGTAATTTTTATTTTGTTTCTAGTATTCATGGTATTCAATGTCATTATTCTATGATTTTTAAATGTTAAAAAAAAATAACGATAATCATTATTTCAGGTACAGCAAATAACATAATAATTTTACCAACTTTTATTTTGCAGACGAATCAATCGATGAATTGTTACAAACATTGAAGCACAAGGATTTGTGGAAGGAAAATCAGTTGGCGTTGTTCTTGGATAGCGAAAAGTCTCTGCAGCCAAAAGATTGTGTTTTGGTAAGGCAGAGAAATAAATAATATAATAATATATATTTAAAATATAATATAACTTTCCTCTTTCAGTTGCTGGCGCAGTCTTCATCTCTGGAGGCCATCAAGCTGCTGAGTGACGCCATTCGCCACAAGATTGATCGGGCTGTAATGAATGAGCTGGCCCGGGCTGTTGACCTGGTTGGCGGGGACATCTCTTCCTCCTCCGCCTCCACCTCCGCCGCCTCCACCAACCCAATGAACGCCCTTAAAGCGTATGGCTTCCTCTTCAAATGCTACATGGAGGCCTTTAACGATGTGTTGATAAAACCCGCTAAATCCAGCGATTATCCTTGCCTCATCGAGCATCTGTTGCAGACACCAAAGCTGCTAATGAAGGACAATTTGTTTCTCGCCGTCAATAATTTGAAAACTCTACTAAATACAACAGAAGAACATGTTGGCGAGGAGAAAATTCGTCAACTTGTAAATCTTAATCTCAGCAAGACAGCTAATAATTAAGCACAAACAAACATTAAACATAGTATTACATACACAGACATGTACACCTAATAATAAGCATACTGAATTTAAATACACTCCAGAAACAGTTGAATTGAGTTTTGAATTTGTCGCCCTTAAAGAATCGTGCTGCCAGAGTTTCTGTGGTAGCACGCTTACTTAACAATATGGCATCACTTAGCGCAATAATACGTTATTATTACATAAATAAAATAATTTATAACAATTAAATAATAATAATTTGAATTTTCCGATAGCTACAGTTACAATACATTGTATTACAGCACTTACATAAACAAAATAAATTATAATAATTAAATAATAATAATTTGAATTTGAATTTGCCGCCCAAGAGCAAGGTGCTGCCAGATAGACGGCGTAGAGTTGCTGGATTGTATGACCAATGTTGCCACCTCGCTATATTTGGCAATCTGTCAACTCTACATGCCGGCTGGTCTGGTACGCCATGGTTGGTTGACGCATGCGTCTGACGGCGGTGACTGATTTTTTTTTTGCATACGAAAAATTTCGCTGTGAAAAGTACGAAGCCAAAGTGCGTGAAATACCCGTAAAGTCGGATCAAAAGCCAGGCGCTATTTAACTACACACACATTGGACATTAGCGGCTTGAGTGCATTGCAAACAACAACGTTGATCGTCGTTTTTGTGTTTGCACGCAACAAAAAACTTCTATGTTGAAATTTTTTGCGCATACATTTACCGATATTTTGGTGGCTACACACACACACAACCATAGCGACGACAAGAACGAGCAACGGCGACGACGACGACGTGAAGCAGCGCAGTGAAGAAGAGAAGAGAAGAGAAAAAAAAAACAAGCAAAATCGAAAGCAAAGAATTTTGTCGAGTCGAGTCAAAAAAAAAATACAAAAAGAAAATAAATCATCTGCTAAGCGAATCAAAATTCAAATCCGCCAGCTTCACAAGACATTTTCAACACACTCAACAAGGTAGGCAAAACATGAAATTATGAATTATTGCGAATTTCCAATTGTCCATTGTCCCTTTTTCTCTGCTTTTTATTTCGTTTTTTTTTTTTAGGAAGCGTCAACAGAAAGAATACAACTAAAACAGACGGCAGCAAATAGCAGTGACGTATACTTAGTTATTAACAGGCAGTAGCACAACAACAACAACAACTACAACAACCACAAACGTAAAACTAAACTAAAAAAAAAAAAACAACAAAAAGCAATATGAACAAAACACCACAATTTGAAGTTCCGCTGACCATTCAGCCAGAGCATGAGTTGCGTTTTATTGGTAAGTGTATGCACCTATATGTATGTGAGTGAGTGTATGTCGTTTTCTCTGTCTATGTCTGTGCTTAAGTGTAAATTAGGAGTAGCTGTTGTAAGAAGAAGAAGAAGAAGCAGCAGCTGCATATTTAGACGGCGTTCACAATGCGTCACAGAGCGTCAAAGCCCCAGTGTCACCATGCCATAGGACTTAAGAACCTATCGATAGCTCAGACGGATCGGCAATTTAAATTAAAGTTTTATCTGCATTATTTCTGAGGTCGCTGTGACAGTGGGCACCGTAACAGTGTGCACACCGTCTGGACTGCATTTTGCCATTCCGTATTGCATTTGTTTTGGTTTTAAACTTGACATGGTCTATGCAAAAGAGAAGGTCACTCGCCGACGGCGTTTCGATATCGATCATCATAGTGTGAGAATGCATATTGTAAACATTGCAACTAAAGTGGCGCTAGCGCTGACGCGACGCTGGCGTTAGCGTCGGCGTCGGCGGAGCAAACTGCAAAGTTCACACGCACGCACACCTGCAAGCACACAGGGCCGCATGTCTATTTGTTTCTCTTTTCTATTCGCTTTACGCTGGTTTTTTTTTTTGTATATTCCTCTTGTGTTTCACACAGCTTATCAATAATTTGTCGCTTGTTGTTGCTTTAGTTTTTTTTTTGTTTTGTCATTTTTTTTTTTTTGCTTCAAGTGTGCGGCTGTTTTGGCATGTTGCTGCCAACAGCAGCGCCAGCAACAGCGTCGTGTTCATTTTGGAAACACTTTCCCTCTCTCTCTCTCTCTTGCTCTCTCTGCTGAGCTGCCGCTTCTAGAAACTAGATTCATTGAAAACCTTTGTCGTCGCCGCCTTTTGGCTAACATTTTATTTTTATACTCAAGCAACATTTGTTTTTCATGGGCCATTTTTCCTTTTACTTTTTGAATTTTGGCCAAAAAAAATCAAACAACACCAATAACAACAATGCATATGACAGCTCGTTTAGTTTTAGTGCGCACAGTGTGCCACAATTGCGTGTTTTTGCCGTCATCTGCTTTTCCCACACCTAAAGTGTGTAGTATTGCTGAAACTCTAAAATTATTCTTTCTTAATTTTCTTTTACTTGCTTAAAGAAGAAAATAATAAAAACAAATTAGGGTAATCTGTTTTTTTTTTTAAATAAATTTTTAATTTGTCAAAACAGTTGTATGTAGTTTGCGCATGCAAATAAATTGTTACCACTGTGCATTATGAGTGCTTTTTACATACATTTGCATTTGGATAGGTATGCATGTAATATTCACCGTTAGCTTAACGACGATCTTCGGCGAGTGTTTACGCACACACGCATCACACTAACACACACACACACAGTTGCGTGTGCGTGTCTAGCGGTTGTCTTATTGAATGAATTCTCCCTAAAACCAAAAGCAAAGAAATTCTATGCCCTCCGCATGTGTGTGTGTGTGTGTGTGTGTGTGTGTGTGTGTGGGTATGTGACATTGTATGTATGTTGTGTAGTATTTGCTTTTAATTGAATTAATTTGACATGAAAAACCAAAGTGGTTCAATTTAATATTATTATCAGAAGTGTATATTACATTATTTTATATGAACCGACAATAGTTTAAATATAACAATAAAACAATTATAATTTCAATTTAAATGTCATTATAAATATCGATAAGTTTGTAAGCAATATGCTCGATTTATCGATATCACTACAGCTTACAACTTTATCGATATTTATAACATTTAAATTTAAAACCAAAACCTAAAATAAGGTATTTTTTAATTTTTGAGAACAAAACTAATGTATAAACTGATTTATTTTGCAGGTCCGTTCAATCGGCCAGTGGTGACAGTTATGACACTGAAAAATAATGCGGCAATGACACTGGTCTTCAAGATCAAGACAACCGCTCCAAAGCGTTATTGTGTACGTCCAAATATTGGCAAGATTGCCCCATTTCGTACTACGCAGGTGGAAAGTGAGTAACAAAACAAATACAAAAACAAAATAAAATATAAATTATAATTAAATTATCATTTATTTATTTGTGCAGTTTGTCTTCAGCCCTTTATGTATGATCAGCAGGAGAAGAACAAGCACAAGTTCATGGTGCAGAGTGTTTTGGCACCACAAGATGCCGATTTGACTGATTTAAACAAGTTGGTAAGTCAAAAATCATCACTATTTATCTTTGAACTCAAACAATTTAACTGAAAGATTCTTAAAAACAATTTTTATGACTTTTAAAATCATTGAGAGCCTTAAACTAAGAATCTGAAAGCATGCACGAGACAAGATTTTCAAAAAAAACTTAATTTGGATTTTAAAATTTATTTAAATTTGTATATAGAATCAATTTAGAGGCTAAAATCGTTATAATTTTTCATTAAACTAAGTCAGTTTGACTTAAAAACATCAATATAAATAAATTTTTTGACTTTTGAACTCTTCGATTGCCTTAAACTAAGAATCTAAAAAACATAAACAAGTCATATTTTTCAAACATTTTGAATTGGAGCAAAAAAATCAAAAAAATTTTAAATATAGAATTTATTTAAGGTCTTAAATCAATAATATTTTGCTTCTAACTGAATCTATTTGACTTAAAAAGCTTTTATAAACACTTTGAAAGTCTTAGGCAAAGAAATATTTAAAAAAAAATGTATAAAATTTGAACCTAGAATCAATTTGGAGCCTAAAAATATTAATATTTATCTCTAAACTAAATTAATTTTACTTAAAACGTCCTTATAAACACTTTTTATGACTTTTGAACTCTTTGAGAGCCTTAAACTAAGGATCTGGAAACATTCACAAGTCAGATTTAAAAAAAAAAATTTTAAAATGGAAGAAAAAGTTAATAAAATTTTAATATAGAATTAATTTAGAGGCTTTAATCATATATATTTATCCTTTTACTAAATTAATCTGACTTAAAACGACTTTTTAATTTCTTTGAACTCTTCGAGAGCCTTAAACTAAGGATCTGGAAACATTCACAAATCAGATATAAAAAAAAAATTTTAAATCGAAGAAATAAATTAATAAAATTTGAATATAGAACTAATTTACAGGTTAAAATGTTAAATATTTATTTCTTTAAAACATCTTTTTAAACACTTTTATGAAAAACAAAAGAATTTTTTATTGAATCGGGTTTATCTTTGAAAAAGTTATAGCTTTCTGAACTCTTGAAAAACCTTGAACTAAGCATCTAAAAACATTTACAAGTCAGATTTTCAAAAAATGTTAAAATTCAGAGGCTAAATTTTGATCAAATTGGAACTAGATATAACTGTAATAATTTTTAAATATTTTTATTAATTGTAATTCTCTTGCGATTTGCAGTGGAAGGAATTGGAGCCGGATCAGCTGATGGATGCCAAGCTAAAGTGTGTGTTTGAAATGCCCGCTGCCGAGTCGAATGCGGACAACAACAGCGGAGGCGCCGCAAATGCTGCTGGAGGCGGAGGAAGTGCGGGCGGAAATGCTCCCGTTAATCTAAGTATCGTCGATTCGCTGAAGAGCGAGCCCAAGTCCATAGAGGAACAGGTGCGTACAAAGATAATACCCAAATATCACTTGAGTTTACACAAATCAAGCACAAACAAACAAAACTTGAGAGAGGAAGTTCCAAATATCATTTTTATTAATGCTATAAATTAAAATTTTTAAATATTTTTGAAATATAGGAATATGAAATTATTAGTAGAACAAGTTTAAAGAATATCTAATATCAAACTAAAATTGAAAAATTTTCATTTTACAGTTGAACTTTCCCAACTCGAATCACTATTATTAAAAAAAAATGTTCGAATTTTTGGGATTTCGAGTTCTGGAATTGTTTTTTTAAGTTGGAGCTAAAAAAATTATTATTAGAACAAGTTTAAAGAATAATATTAAACTAAAAATTGGGAAATTTTCATTTTACAGTCGAACTTTCTCAATTCGAATCAGCATTATCCATAGAAAAAGTTCGAATTTTGGATATTTCGACTTCTGGAATGCTTTTTTTTTAAGTTCGAGCTAGAGAAAATTCGAGCTTGGCAAGTTTGGATTAAACAATTTTTATGAAATATCCAAATTTTTTTTAATTAAAATACATATGATATAATAATTAGAAAAAGTTGAAAAAATATAACTAAATTTTAACTTAAAATTGGAAAATTTTCATTTTACAGTCGAACTTTCCCAACTCTAATCACCATTATCCAAAGATAAAGTTCGAATTTTGGAGATTTCGACTTATTGAATGATTTTTTTAAGTTTGAGTTAGAGAAATTCGAGCTTTGAAAGTTTGATTGCATAATTTTTTTAAATACTATTAATAGAAATATTCAATTTTTTTAAGTTTTAATATGAAATAATAATTAGAACAAGTTTAAAAAATTATCTGGGGTGTCACAGAAATCGATTTCTCTTTAAATGCACTTAAATTTGTATGAAATTTCTGTGGCACCCCTGTATAGCTAATATTTAACTTAATTTAGAAAGTTTTCATATCAGTTTAAGTCAGATTTATGACGTTTTTAATTTAAAATTGAATATTTACACGATTCGAATTTCTAAATATAGTATATATTTTTATAACTTGGTTTTCAATCCCTTTTCAGTCCTCGAATATGTCCGATGCTGCGGAGCATGTCGAATCCCTCGCGGCCGAGCTTAAGGAGATTCGTGATGTCAACAGTGAACTGCGAAAAGAGAATCTTCACTTGAAGGTAATAGAGAATACAATTTCCCCACTTTTAACACTACACACAATTGTTGCACATTTTAAAATTTGAAACCAGTTTATCAAACCGCGAATATCGGTTTCAATTACGGTTACGTTCACATTTAGTTTTTCAGTTATCGTTTTCGCAAGATTTTTGCTTATCGGTTACATAACGCTTACCGGTTTTTTGTATGTTTCGGTTTCAAAATTCCATCAAGATTTCGGTTCACTAAAAAAATGTAAAAGATGTGTAAATTTGAAAACTTATATTCATAAATTTCAAAAATTAAAACCTTTTTTTTGAGCTCAATATATAAATCAGAAATAAAAGTCAAATTTGGTTTTAGAAATACGATAATTACACCTCAATAACATAATTAAATTTTATGCTTGACCGATATTGGTATAAAAAGAAAGTCTTGTTTCAGTTACGGTTACCAATTTCAATCGGTTAATACCGGCTAACGGTTATGGTTACGGTTACGGTTACGGCTTTAATGCCTGGTTTCAGTTAGGGTTACCAATGTCAATCGGTTAGTACCGGTTAACGGTTAATGTTACGGTTTAATGCCTGGTAAAAACACATTTATTTAAAAAACTTTCGTTTTTAGTTACGGTTACCAATTTCAATCGGTTAATACCGGTTAACCGGTTATGGTTGCGGTTACGGTTTTAAGGCCTGGTAAAAACTCATTTATTTGATAAACATTGTAGTGAAAAGAGTATACAATTTATATTTTATGATTGATTTGATATCATAACTAAATTAAATTTTATTTTTTTTTTGTAATGCAGGATCAAATCACACGCTATAGGAGCTCTCCGGCCACCAAGCAAATCAACGAGTCCTATACTCCAGTTTTAGCTGAAAAACAGATTCCGGTATTCTACATAGCAATTGCAATTGCCGCCGCTATATTGGGTCTGTTGCTGGGCAAGTTTTTGCTCTGAATGCCATAAATAAACATAACAACAACAAAATACATAAAAACAACAACAATAACAACAGCAACATATACAACAACAACAACGAACACAACAACAACAACAGCAGCAGCAAATTAAAATAAAAAACTAGAATTCTCGAAAAGTTTTAACAAAAATTTGATTTAATTTTAATTTCCATAAATTGCTCATGTTTTTTTTTTAACGAATGAAAATTTAAAATAAAAGAACTTGATTCTGTTTTTTTTTCTAGATTATTATAATATTATTATTTTTTAATTTGCAAAATCTACAAAAATAATACATACAAAAAATACGAAAAATTTATGAAATGAGCAAATTTAAAAAATTCGTTTTTTTTAGGCCATCAAAGCTACCAAAATTATGTAAACACACACACTAACAAACAAAACACATATACACATACATATAAACAAAAACAAAAAACAAGGACACATGTTTAGATAATGTAATTGTTAAAGTAAAGAAGATAAATGAGAAAAATAACAAAAGTAAGCGTAAGCAAAAATTGCAATTGCATTCAAAAACAACTCAAAAAAAAAAATGGAAGTAAATATCGATAATTTACAAATACAGAGACCGGATAACACACACACACACACACACGCATATGTGATGAACGGACAAGGGAAATGCCCGCTCTCTCGCTCTCTCTCGTGCGCAGAGTCATAAATGCATGCTAGAGCTGACAAACTATCGTTAGAGATGGCTCGATAACTGCAGAGATAGTTTGTCTTTTAATTGCGTGCAATTCTTTCGCTCTCTCCTTCTCTCTCTCTCTCATTGTTACTTCCACATCAAATAGAAAGGGCGCGCATGCGTCGTTGACTATCAATTTGAGTTTTGATGCATTACACACACACACACACACACACAATACATGTATTTATATACACTAAGAACTATAAAGTTGATGTTTATATTTTTTTTGTGTAGGCTGACTAAGGGTTAAAAATCAGAATGGTTTTCTTTATTTTATTTATTTTTTTTTTTTTTAATTTTATTGCACTTGCATTTACATTTTATTAATTTTGGATTTGCTACTTTATCATTTAATTACACACACACACACACACACAAGTAAATAATATGCATACATATATATGGAATTTATATATGTACATATATGTAATTGTGTTGTTGCAAAAGTCCTAAAAATAATCATTGAATTATGAGCAAAACAAAAAAAACTGTTCACATAAATAGACCTACAGAATTACATACATACTAAGTATATAAGAAAATTCAATCAATTTTTATAAATCATATATTATTGACGGAAACTGTTGAAAAACTCACACACACACACACCCACACACAAACACACATTGTTAATGCAGTTTATAATTTTTGCATATTTCTACTAAAATTGTATATTTCTTTTTTTTTCGCCCTAAAAAAAGAAATTAAAAAAAAATCTTTTTTTTTTCTATTTACAAAAATATGCAAAAATAAAAAACATCTATATTTGTATCGTCTAAAAAACATGTACTATAAAAAAAAAAGAGCAGAAAAAAATCCAGCTTCGACTATTTTTGTTTTTAAATTTTTGCAAAGCATTGAAAAAAGGGTATATAGATTTATATATAAATAAATATATATTAATATATACTGTATTTTCATAAAACATGATTTCGTATTAAATGTTTAATCTAGAAATACAGTCAACAAATAAATATAAAAAAAACAAGGCAAAATAAACGCATATTAAGCAAAAATCATAAGCAAAATGTACTTGATGTCAGCTGTAGCAAAAACAAAACACATAAAAAAAATATAACAAAACCGATAAAAAAAAAAACATATTTAAAATAATAATAAAAATGAAAGGAAATGAGAAAAATAAAAATTAAAAAAATGTTTATGCCCTGCAACTGTAATGAGCAACTATAATGAGGTAATAATATGAGTGCGCAAACAGAAAAAAACAAAAAACAACACAAAATAAAAACTATAAACAAAATCCCAGCAAAAAAAAATGATATAACAAAATTTAATATTTACAGCATGATTCTTAAAAACTAAGTGTTTTTTTCTTAAAGGAAAAATAAAAATGAAACATTGTTAATTAAACATCAAAAAATATCATTTAAAATAAATTTGAAATAAATTAGCTGCCGCTGTTGCTCTCATCATCATAATTTATACTGCGCGCCCAATGCGAAACTATCGATAATTGTTGTCGACAATGCATGGTGATATTATAAACAAGGCTACAGAGAGCAGTGCTGTCACCATAACCCTTTTTCGGTTAGATCAAATAAAATATAATAATAATTGCTGTTGATATATCCAAGATATCCAAGATGATGCTATTACTGACGTCTCCATTTATGAATTCTTTTTGCATAAGCATTCTTAAGAAACAGCTAATTGTCATATATCGTGCTCAATTTTTATATTTTATGCAGAGGCGTTACCTTGTTAATAATGTTACTATGCAACAATGCGCCACTGATCGATTAATTGACTTGTTCAACAGCTTATCGATAAGTGTGGCGCCTTATAATTTGAGTGCTATTGTCAGCTGTCCTATCGACTTGCCGCCACAGACCGTCGTCTCGACTTTGACTTATATCGATAAATGTAGCGCTTTCGACGCGCAGGTTTGGGAAATCAACAACAACAACAACAGCCGCTCTGCTTTGAAGCTTGAAGCTTTTTCTTTTTTTGTCTTTCCACCTGCCAAGAAGCAACAAACATTTTTGCGACTGTGTGTGGATGCTGTGGATGCTGTAGCAGTCCAATAATCGAGTGTAAACAAACCGCACGCGCTAAAAATACCCAGCTCGACTGAAATGCGTTCGTAAAATTCGCAAGCAATTTAAATTCACAAGTGTAAAAAACTGTTGCAGACTTTTGCGCGCCAAAGCAAAATCAAAGCATAATTTGTTTTAATTATGTACGCATGTTTGTGTGTATTTACACACGCACATGCATATATTTATGCAATAATAAACATGGGTAATTAAGTTATCTACACTCGAGGGCAATGCGAAATCCAGGTAAGCGACAAGTTTGAAAGTAACATGACCCAACACACACACACGCACACACACTCATACATTTACCTCGACTTATTTTTAACTTTAATACAAAGTTATACTGATGTTGCAGCCTGCAATTGCACACGCACACACACACGCACACGCACCCGCACATGACAGCACACACACACGCACATAATAGCTACAATTTAATTGGTCCTCAATGCCAAGGAGTAACGGCAACCGCAACAAGTAGTAAACATGCATTGGAAACACACACACACATGCCCCCACCCCATCTCTCTCCAACATACAATGGCTGCCAGCTTATTTCTCCCACTACTCTTACATATTACAAAGTTTCAATGCATTTATCTCTTAATGGAAAGCAGATATAAATAAAACTTGAATGAAGATTTTTAATTAAATCTTTAAACTTTAGCAATATTAATATATCGGGGGTGCCACTGAAATCGCTTTCGCTTGAATTTCACTTAAATTTCATACAAATTTAAGTGAAATTCAAGCGAAAGCGGTTTCTGTGGCACCCCAGTATATCTATTTTTTTTCAATATATATTATATCTGACGTATACAAAATAATTTAAAAAAAATAATATTTAAAAAAATAAAAAAAATTCAAATAAAATACCGAGAAAGTTATTTTCTTTGAGTAAAATTTGGCGATTTTATTTTATTGTGTCAAAATATATACTTGACTCACTGTATATTGCAGATTATAGGCGAGTGTGTGTGTGTGTTTTTTTTTATTGTGTGCGTATGTGTGTGTGTGCTTAACTTGCATTTAATTGAGCATCAGCCCAATTAGAGGGAATTAAATCAATCAGCCAACTTAAATAAAATAATCTGCATTCATAATGTTTTTATAATTGAATACTTATTTATTTTTGTATTTCATGATTCTGTATATTGTATACTGTGTACTGCTAGCCTTATCACTTATCACAACACTGTCAGTGTTGGCACAACAGATTTTTTACCGCAAAATTTTTGTTATGCAAAAAACTCAATCATTTTTCATTTGTATTTTTAATGAAAAGTTGCAGAATAACTTTTATTTCGTTACTTTTATTGTAAAATTAAAAAGATTTAAAAAAAAAAAAAAAAAATTTCAAATTTTAGAATAAATGTAAAAAGGCTTTATTAAAATGTGTTCTTTATTTTCAATTTGTTAAATTTGAAATAAAAATACTTTTAAAAATGTTAATTTGAGAATTTTTAATAAAAAATGACAAATTTGCAAATTTTGCTCTTTTTAAGATTAAGAAAATAACATATTTTTTTTTATTTAAAACAAGCCTTTTTACTTTTATTCTAGAATTTAAAAAAAAATATGTATCTGAATTTTTAATAAAAAAAAAGACAAATTTTGCTATATTTTAGATTAAAAAAAATAAAACATTTTGTGTTTCTTAAATGTTGGCAGTTATAATGGAAATATAAAAACAAAAAGCCAAGCCTAAAATAAGTCAGACATTTTGTGTGCAAATTTAGCTTTCTTCTTGGCAGCACTGCTTGACAAGGTCAGCATCCCCGATCCCCATCTCCGTTCCTCTGCTGCCATCAGGAATGGCAGCTGCCACATGAAGAGCGCACAACATTCAGAGCTTTGTTTGAAAACCTTTTTTTTTTTTATTTAGCTGCTCCCCCTCTCAGTCTCAGTCGCTGTCCCTGTCTCTTTCGCTCTCTCTCTCTCTCTCATACTTGTGTCGGCTTTCTAAGCTTGCGTCTATTTTTGGGCGTCTCTAAGTCCTTTTCTGCTTTCCACCTTCCACCATCCACTCAATTTACCGCCCACATTTAGGATTCCATAATCCGCTTTGCGCTCCCCCTTCCCCCAGCACTGCTTTCGTTTTATCTGTGCATCTTTGTGTGTGTGTGTGTGTGTGTGTGTATTTTTTGCGTTTGTAATTACAACAACATAAAGTACCTTCAAATATTTGAAATAACTGTGAAATCTTTTGTAAGCACTTTGCACGTGTCACACACACGCACACACACACACACACATTCCATCAAATTGTGAATAGGCTTTTTCAGGCTCAGAGAGAGAGAGAGACAGACTGAAAATCAATAAATCATGTTTAATGAGTTTCAAATATTTGGCAGAAACATCTTCATTTCTCCCCTCCCCTCCCCACCCCCTGCACCATTTCCTGCCTGCCAAAAAAGCTTATTGATTCACAATAGAATAGAAACACTGCTTGCAAAACCACTTGCAATACAATTGCGGAGACTGTGTGTGTGTGTGTGTGTGTGAGGGTGTGTGGGTGTATGGCACGTAGCTTGCAAGCAGTGTTGCCAGAATTTTGCAAATTGAAATAAAACTTAAAGATAAGAAGAAAATTTATATTAATTAATTATTTGAAAGTAACCAAAAATTTGTTGCTATGTTGAATTAAAAGAAAAACATTTATAGATTACAAAAACTTAAAACGAAGATAAAAAACCAATGTTTTCAAAAAAAAAAAGCTAGGCTAAAACGCAAACACTTATAATTAAAAATTAAGCAGTAAAAAATTAAATTAAAATAAAAAATAAATAGGCTCAAAAACGCCAAGTTTTAATTCGCCAAAGTAGAAAAACAAATGTTATTGTTATATCGTTTTTATTTAATTTTAAATTTTTCTTAACTTTAAAAAACGCACTATTTGTTATTAAAAAAGCTAAACTGGCAGCACTGCTTAGATGCGTTGAAATTGTTAACTTTAAAAAAAACCGCCAAATTTAGCATTAAAAAAGCTAAACTGGCAGCACTACTTACAGTGAACCACTAATGTCTTCATACAGCATACATTTTTTCCTCGATTTTTTCCAAAAAATTATTTGATGCAGACAAATTTTTCAAAAATATTTTTGCTAGTATTTTTTATAAATTTTTGAAAATCTTTAAAATGACGATTTTAGCCCCTTTTTTCTACATTTCACACAAAAAGTGGCTTTTTTTGAACCATTTTTTTTGCAGTCACTCTTAGAATTGTTTGAATTGTTTTCTACATCAAAATATTTTTTGAAAAAAATCGAGGAAAAGAGTTGAAAAATTGACTTTTTTTAAAATTCAAAATTTTTGATGGGTACTTAATGGGTTAAAGAAATTTTTGCCTCATTAGAACGGGATTTTATTGAATAAAAGATTTATATAAGAAGCCCGCATCAAAACATTTTTATTATACGCAAATTTGACAAATTTATGCTGTATGAAGACATTAGTGGTTCACTGTATGTAGAAGCTTTAAAATTGTTCTTGACTTAAAAAAAGCATTAAAAAAGCTAAACTGGCAGCACTGCTTGAATGCCTTGAATCTACATTTATTTCTTGCTTTGTAATGACGAGGCTTATTCTTATTATTATTTTTCTCCACTTTTTCTCTGTCGTACTTCTTTTGTGGCCAGAATTGGACAGCAGATGACCCAACTCAAGTGCAAGTTCACGTTGATGTTGATGTGGATGCCACAGACAGCACACACACTCGTACTCGTACTCGTACTCGCACTCGTCGTACTAACTGAATTTGAATTCTTCCACATTGTGGCCACAATGACGACCGCTAACATTGACTACGATTATTTACTCAAGTTCCTGGTGCTCGGCGACTCCGGCGTGGGCAAAACATGTCTGCTCTATCAATATACGGATGGCAGATTTCACACCCAATTCATTTCCACGGTGGGCATCGATTTCCGTGAGAAGCGACTGGTAAGACAGACCGTTATCTGTAGATTGTAAACTTTTTCAATTGTAATATTCTAGGGTGCTACAGAAATCGCTTTCGCTTGAATTGCACTTAAATTTCATACAAATTTAAGTGAAATTCAAGCGAAGCGATTTCTGTGGCACCCCCGATAGATTTTGTTTCTTCTATATAAAGATGAGCATCATTTAAATCAGCGGTGGGCACGAAATCTGAATTCGGGAGCACTACAACAAAAATATAGAATAGGCAGAAATAAAGTTGGGAGCTGCTGCTAGCGCCCGGAGCAAATGCGTGCCCACCGCTGATTAAAATCGCCTTTTTTTTAAAATATTTTTTATACAAAAATGTCAATACCCTTTTTTTTTTAATTTTCTATATGAAAATCATTCAAATCCTCTTTCTTTTAAAAGCGTCACACACGGAAATGTTACGTGCAACATGACATGACTTTGTTCGATCCGATTACGATCCGTTTTTCGCTCGTTTATGAGCGTTTGATTTTTATCATAATTTCTTTCCTTAATATGTATTTAAAAATCCAATTTTTTTTAAATTAATTTATTTTTTTTTGTATACTGTATAAAAAATTGACATTCCCATTTCCTATCTTTTTTTTTTATATGATAATGTTTCAAGTCCCCTTTCTCATATGATGTTGAACTTTCCTTAAATTCCTAAAATACATACGTGGTTTAAATTTGCTTGTCTTCAATTTTCTTTCAAGTCGTTTAAGTCTAAGTCTCATCCGTTTTTCTTTAAAAGATTTACAGCTCACGCGGTCGTCGTCATCGCATTCATTTGCAGATCTGGGATACGGCTGGACAGGAGCGCTTTCGATCGCTGACAACGGCATTTTATCGGGATGCGATGGGTTTTCTGCTCATCTTTGACTTGACCAGCCAGAAATCGTTTCTGGAGATCAGCAATTGGCTGGAACAGCTGCGCACGCACGCCTACACCGAGGATCCCGATGTCGTGCTCTGTGGCAACAAGTGCGATCTGTTGCAGCTGCGCGTCGTCAGTCGGGAACAGGTCGCCGCCTTGGCGCAACGCTATCGATTGCCCTACATCGAGACATCCGCCTGCACGGGCGCCAATATTCAACAGGTACATACATATGTTTACAAAAATATTCAAAAATTTTCAATTTCTTTTATTTGAGATAAAAACCATATTAAAAGCATATTTAATATATATTAATAATTTAAATTAAAAGTGTGTCTAAAAAGTGTAACGTTCGCAACAGAGAAAAATTAAAATTTTTATTTAATGATACTTCTTATCATTATTTTTTTTAACTGGATTGATTTGGTCACATATTCCACTTATCTTTGGATATTTTATGTTCATTATGCTAAATTCGCTAAAAAATGTGAAAATTCATGCTAACCTCAAATCGACTTTCATTTTTTGTAACGTTCGCGACGGAACTTTCAGCAAGCTTAACTTTTTTTTTTTTTTAAAGTAGGGATTTTATTTTGAAATAGGTTTTCAGAAAACTTCATTACAATTTACCGAGCTGAACGGGAGCTGTATCACAAATGTAACGTTCGCAACGCTGGATTAGCCCATGTATCAATATTTTAAAAACAACTCCAAAAAAAAAGTTTACTTTTACAAAAAAATTTTGATTAATTTATAATATTTCTTAACTTATAATTTATCGACAAGCCCGTTTAAAATTACATACACAAATCTGTATTATCGCAGAAAATAATGATCGATATATTTTAAATCTTATCACCTTTTTGCAGGCTGTGGAGCTGCTCGTCGGTCGCGTCATGGAACGCATCGAGAACGCTGTCGGCAATCGCGATTTCTCCTTATTGATGGCTCAAAACCGTCGACTGCCCAACATTGCGTACGGTCCGGATCTGGTGAGTCTACATCAGACGAAGCCCAACAATTCGACGCGTCGCAATTGCAATTGTTAATCCCTGTTGCCGGACACAGATTGGAACAACTCCCAACAGATTTGGTGCAATTTTTACCCAATTTTCCCCAACGTTTTATTACCGTTTCTATGTGTGCGTATGTTGACTGTAAATAAATGTTTGTTGCTTGTTAAACTGAAGCGGAGCTGCCACTTTTAGAGGGATAAAGGGAGTTTTTGGGAGTTATTCCAGCTATTTTGTGCATACCAAAACTTTCGAAATTTGAGTGTTTATCATATGTATGAGTTTTATCAAAGTCGCAAGTGCCGTTTTTTATCAAATCGCCAAAATGTGGTATATTAAAATAAATTTGTACATGAGAAAAGGAGTTTAAAGTTAAGTCTAAGAGCTCTAAAAATCAGCTCTCCAACGATATATAGCACATATCTGTAACTTCAGTGGCTTGGAAACTGTAGGGGTTGCAATTTTAGCGGTAAACCCGCTAAATTTTCGAATTTTTTTTATAGTCATTGGTTGATGATAGAAAATATGCTTAAAAAATTTGAACCAGTTCTCGTATTGCGATCCAGTTATTATTCGAGTTTTATTTTTGTCACTAGCGTGAGCTTACGTTCTCAGTAATGAAGTTAAATCCCGCCAGATTACAAAGAAACGTTCTTCCTATAAAATAGTTTATTCAGTTTATTAATATAATCGATAAAAGGTACATAATGCTAGCCAAGGCCATAACCACAGCCACGACAAAAGTCTAGAGCTGGAATTACGCTCGAGAATCCATTGATGATAATACTGGACATCCGCATAGACGCCGGGCAAACCCGGCTCGGCACAGCCATAGCCCCAGGAGACGACGCCAATGACACGGCCCTCGTGCACCAGCGGACCGCCCGAATCGCCCTGGCAGGAGTCGGTACCGCCCTGGAGCCGTCCCGCACACATCATGCCCGGCAGCATTCCAGTGCCATAAATGCTGCCACAGGTCTGGCGGCGAATCGTGCTCACATTTGCCATCAGCACCACATTCGAGAGCGAGTTCTTCAAAAAATATGGGGTAAGGATAAGGTAAGGATAAATTTATATAAAAAGAAAGCAAGCGGAAACGACTGCAGTCGAGCACACTCAACAGCAAGAATACCCTGTACGATTCCCCCATACCAGGGCTCGCAAATAAGAGTTATTAGAAGCTGCATAAACTTTATTTTCAATTTTTATTTAAAATTTTTGTATAAAAGTTAGTTTTCCATTTTGATTTTAGCAATTGGAGGTAAAAGAAGGGCAACGGAAAAAGGCAGACTTGGCGGAAAAAAGCTAAATTTAGCAGAAGAGACCAGATTTGGCAAGATGAGCTAATATGTTAGTTTTGTTAGGATATCTCAAGCAACAACAAAGTTTTTCCTATGGCAGCTATAGGATATAGCAATCTGACTTTGACCAAATTTGGTCAGAATGTATGAGACAGTCCCAAACATAAAATCTGTGAGTTTGCTTGAGATATTTTAAGAAACAAACAAGTTTTACATACTAAGCTATTTCCTGAACTTTGACCCCAAATTTGAACCACTTACAGGTCGAATTTCGCAAAACGCCGTCCTAATGCCCCATAAAATTGTATCATCTATGTTGTGTGAAAAATTCATCTTTCTAGTCTTAGCCGTTTGGCCTACACGTTGATTCTCAGTCAGTCAGTTAGTCAGTCAGGACAAACAGTTTTCAATTTAGTTCGAAAATATAAATTGAAAATAACGTTTTTCCTGTTTTCTGAATCTCTAGAACTTTCTCCATTAATTTAATTATTGAATTTGTAAACTCACCTCCTCGGTGCGTCCCCAGCCGGCGACGAGGCACGTGGCGCCCACGGCCGTTGGCTGTGTGGCGAGTTCAATGGGCAAGACGGTCGGGTGACTGCGATTGTTGTTGGGCAGACCGTTCCGCAGGAAGATGACGCCGACATCGTCGCGCATGCTCTCCGGACTGAAGCTGTTCATGTACGCGATGGAACTCACCTCGGAGACGATGGTGCCGTTGTTGCGCTCGTAGCGATTCAGAGTGCCCATCACCACGACAAACTCACTCGGCTTGCGGTACCGCTTTCGCCCCGAGCTAAACCAAACAAAAATGTAAAAAAAAGAAAAGAAATATTTAAAAAAAATATAAAAAATTAATGATTTTTATAAATTATTTAGAGAAATATAAATATTAAAAAAAAAAATTATTGAAAGAAATTGTATTCCAAGAAGCAAGGTAAAAAAGATAAACAATACAATTTAAAAAAAAAACAAATATTTAAAAAAAAAATTAAAAAATATATAGTTTTAAAAAATGTTTGAAAGAAATTAAAAAAGTAGACAAGTAGTTCTAGAGTTCGAACCCAAGTCATCTAGACCACCAACGAATTTCCAAGAAACGCAAACAAAATATTACAAAAATTAACTAAATAATTTAAAAAAAAATATTTAATAAAAGAAATATTAAAATTAAATACAGTATTTAATTCAACAATTCGAACTATGCAGAATTAAGGTTATACTATTAAGAATTCGATTAAATATTAAAACTTAAGATTTTAAATTTTCGAGAATTCAAAATTTTTCAAAAGTCAGTATTTTGGGGCAAAAATAATTTAAACGAAATTAATTTAATTTGAATGCAGAATAAATTTTGAAGAAATCGATTACATAACGGTTACCGGTTGTTTGCATGTTTCGGTTTCGAAATACCGGTATGATTTCGGTTTTCAAAACAAATTTAAAAAACATTAAAGATATTTAAAATTGAAAACAAATAAATAAAAATGTCAAAAATTAAGATGTTTTAATTGAGATCAAAAGTAAAAATTAAATTTAGTTTAAAAAAACAAGGAACCGAAATTAACTGTTATGCATGAATCGGTTTCTTAACGGTTATATCGGAATAATTAAAAAGTTTTGTTCCGGTTCCGGTTTCAGTTTCGTTAACCAATGTCAATCGGTTAATACCGGTTAACGGTTAACGGTCTCTACTCACTTGTACAGACAATGGGCGGCCGTCAAGACCTTGTTGGGTGCAATCAGAGATCCGCCGCAGATGTGACCACTGCCAAAGTTTCTGTCGTGCTTCCTCAGCCGAATCGACACAAGATGTTTTGTCTCATTCATGCGCGCCAGAGTGCCATTGATGATGCGCGACTCCAGTTGTGTCTGTTGTCTCTGTCTGCTCTGTCCGCTGTCGGTGTCTGGTTGCGCAGCGACTGTCAAATGAGTAAACTTTTAATTCAAAACATGCATACAAATAAAAGTTGAAATTCAAATAAAGCGGCTGCAAAGAAATTCCCTTTACAAGCAGTGCAATGTGCTAAAAGGAATTTACACTGCTTTCACTTGACAACTGAAGCAAGCAGTAAAAATAACTCGGCAAGCAGTATTACAGGACAAAGCCGACTGCACTGCTTGTATTTGACAACTGACAAGCAGTTTAGCTGTTGGATTTAAAAAATGTTTAGCAAGCAGTTAAACAGGAGAAAAGTGACGACTTTTGATTTTAATATATAAAATATATTTATTTATACATTTTTTTGTGTCAACATTGACTTGTTTGGTGCCAAAATTTGTTTATGTGTACACAAAATATTTAAAGAAAACCCCAATGCCAGAAGCTTAAGAAAACATGGGAAAGTTAGATAGAGATGGAAGATAAACAAACTGTCAGTTGCAATTTTTACATTAAAACTGTTTAACCGTTTGGCCTTGTCGGGCGGTATCTTTTTTTGATGACTGTATTCTGTATGTTTTACGTCAATTTCCGCCAGAAAACAAGCATGATTAGAAAACAGTAAATGAGAAAGCGAGAGAGAGCGCGAGTGAGGGAAAGAGACCGACTTAAAGAATGGGATGTTCGATAAAAAAAAATGCTATCAATTATTACAGCTAACATGGTTCGCTCTCTCTCGCTCGCTCTCTCTCTCTCTCTCCGTCTGAGCATCTATCCAGTGCTGCCAGATTTGTCCTCTAAAACAGGACAGCTTTGTATAAATAAAATATAAAAAAAGTATGCTTGTGTTTTTTAGCATACTTTTCTTAGATTTGTAAATTTAATAATTTAAATAAAATAAAAGTATGCTAAAAAACACAAGCATATTTTTTTTTTTATTAAGCTTTTTTCCTTAAATTTTTATTTATTCAAATCTGTCCTGTTTTAACGGACAAATCGGCATTAGTGCATTTATCTAATAAAAAATTCAAAATATCTAATTAATATCTTGCATCTTACACGTTTTGGCCCATATAAAAAGCCATAGGCACAAAAAATACGCACTCTGCATTATAAAGTTTATAAACTTAAACTAAAAAAAAACTAAAAAATAATTTAAAGATTTATGTGATTGAATTTTTATTCCCACAACCGAATTCCGACAGCGATTTTTAGCAACTGAAATAGCAAAATAAAAAAAAGATATTGACAAGACATCAAAGTGTTGCAATTGGCAATCAGTTGGTAATAGATAAGAGAGCAGATAGATAAGAGCAGAGACAACAGAAGAGACAGAGACAAGAGAAGAGACCAAAAACAAAAGAAATACATAAATACCAGAGATCGTAACTATTATAAGATTTATGAAAAAAATTATGAAATAGCAGTTATTTCCTGATTTTTATAAAAAAAATAATTGAAAAAAAAACTTTTATTTTTAATTTTAATAATAAAATAATAATAATTTTATTTAAAAGTTATAATTAATAAAATAATTCTGATTTGCAATTTTAAAAAAAAAAATTGAAAAATAAAAGTTAATTTCCAATTTAAAAAAAAAAAATTGAAAATAAAAATTGTAAAATCAGGAAGTTATTATGTTTATGGCTATACATAATACATTAATAGAAAGGAAATATATATACCGATTCAAGAAATCGGTCCTCGCGTTCAAAAGATATATAGTACATATCAATTCAATTTTTTATAATAAAAATTGGAAATCAATTTTTATTTTCAATTTTGATTATAAAAATTTATAAAAACTGAAAATTAAAGTTGAAAAGAATTTTAATAATAAAAAATTGGGAACACAAATTGATCCTGTTCCTGGATAGTCCTTCAAAAAATAACTTATGTGCAATTTACTTAAAGTCCCCGTCGTTTTTTTCCGACTCTAATAACTCTTATTTGCGATCCCTGATAAATACATTTTACGAATAAATACAAATATTTTCATGGACTCATAGTTTTGTACAATTCGTTTTAATATATAAAATACAATACATATACAGCGGTGGCCAAAAGTATTTTGGCACCCTTTAAAGTTAGTTCTAGCCAAATTGTGAGCTTACTTCATGACAAGTTTGGTATCAATGGAAAGGTCTTTTGAATTCCTTTCGAATGATGTAGTCCTCTTCTTAACCCATTAAGTACCCATTGAAATTTTCGAATATTTGTAAACGTCAACTTTTTCAACTTTTTTTCTCGATTTTTTAAAAAAAATGTTTTGATGCAGAAAGTTTCTTTAAACAATTTAATTAGTAACTGCAAAAAAAATTTTTCAAATATCTCTTCGCTAGTATTTTTTATAGTTTTTTGAAAATGGCGAAAAAGGCACTTTTTGCATGAAATTGAGGAAAAAGTGCCTTTTTCGCCATTTTCATTTTCGCCATTTTTAAAGAAACTTTCTGCATCAAAACATTTTTTTTAAAAAATCGAGAAAAAAAGTTGAAAAAGTTGACGTTTACAAATATTCGAAAATTTCAATGGGTACTTAATGGGTTAAGAAGAGGACTACATCATTCGAAAGGAATTCAAAAGACCTTTCCATTGATACCAAACTTGTCATGAAGTAAGCTCACAATTTGGCTAGAACTAACTTTAAAGGGTGCCAAAATACTTTTGGCCACCGTTGTATATATTTTTTTGTATATAATGCACTTAATTGATATAGAAAAGAAATCATGTTGTTTTTTTTTTGTTTTGTTTGTGAACATTGTTCGTTATTCGAGTTAAGTTGTAAATATTGTATATAAATATGTATATAATCGATATGCGAAATGCTTTAGTTTGTGTCTTTTTTAGTTTTGGACGGAGAGCATAGATTAATAAATCTATGTTACAGAGTATAAGTATATATATTAAAAAATTTGCACTACAAATTCCAAGGCACTATTTACTTAATAAAAAGAGATTCCAAAAAATTGCTGGTACCTCATACATATTTCGAATATTCTTAGAAAAACTACAAAAAATTTGTATAAAATTTAAGGTAACCAAAATTGGAAAGCATATATTGGGAATTTAAATTAGGAAAAAAAAAACTATTTTATGGACAATTCTAAATATTTGAACAAAATTGTAAGCTGATTTCTTTTACAGAATATTTCGAAATATTTAACAAAATATTAAACAAAAAGAAGTGTTAAAAATCAAGGCACAAAAATTATATATTTTAGATAGTTTTTTGTATAATATTTGAAATAAATTTCTGCGCTTTTTCATAAATATTAACTAACGTTTTTATATTTAAAAAAAACTTTGAATCTTATTTTAAAAAAATGTTTGCGCTTTTTTTTAAAAAAAATTTAATTGCTTGGCTTTAACTAAAAATTGATTGCCAACTTGTATTTTTTTAAAACAGTTTTAAGTCTTATTTGAAATAAATTTCTGCTTTTTTTCATTAAAAATTTAATTCTTTGACTTTATCTCAAAACTGCTTGATAAATTGTGGTTTCTTCCCAATTTAAATTAAGCGATTTTGGTTTCCTAATTTTTGTTTTTAAATCTTTGCTTCCACATTTTGGTATTTAAAGTAATATTCAAACGAAATTCATATAGGGAATAAAAATTTGCACTGCAAATTCCAAGGCACTTAACAAAACAAGAGATTCCGAAAGTGTAAATTATAAAAAAAGGACGGCATAAAAGTTAAGTGTAAAGATTGTGTATAAAATGGAATTGATTCGATTGGAAATTGTTTGCATTTAATTGCAAATTTATATGTAACCCTGCAGACTGCGCGATTGACTGTGATGATGACGCGGTGGCTGATAGCCCGGCTCCTGCATTTCCATCTGCATCACGAGATTCTTCTGCTCGCCACGCGCCTCATAAGCCTGTCTAGCCTCACGCTGCAGTATTAAAGCGGCCAATCCGAGCAGCATAAATGTGACCACGGCCAGGGCGTAGGACCAGCCGAGCACATTGAACTTGGGATACATTAGCCAATCGCGACGATACGCACAGCCGCCAAAGATGCACACGGCCAGGAACATGAACAGCGCTGTTGAAATAACAATTTCGATTAGTATTTAGTATTAGTATTAATTAAAATAAGGTGCTGATTTTAATACAGAGGTCGCAAACACATTGATTCTCCCCAGAGCTCGCAAATAAGAGTAGACCGTTTTTCCTTTGCGATCTACGCACCAGTGATGCCAATTTGGCCTTTTATTCGGATAGATTTGTCTGGTTTTTAACTGCTTCAGCCGGGAAAAATATCAAATCTCTTCTATCCGAAAATCTAGCTTTTTTAGATTTAATTAAATTAAATCCAAAATGGATTCTATACTGCCAATTTTGGAACTTTTTGAAAATGGAAACGATATAAAGTCAGTACTACAAAATTCACTTCTTAAAATGGAAGAATGTTGAAAATACGTCAAAATTTTGGGGCGAAGCAAACAAATATTGAGACTCTGCAGGCAATAGCCCTTTTCAGAAGTGGCTGTGACTCTTCTACCGTTGCCATGGTTCGAATGGAGAAATAGTAGAAGTAGTTTGGTTAAAACTTAATTGAGGAACCGTCTAAAAATAAAGACGTATAATGCTATTTTGACAATTAGGTAAAATAAAAATAAAAAGTAAATAAAAAGTAAAATAAATACAAATTTTCAATTATATGCAAGATTATAGGCAACGTGGGCGAAGTTCAGTGAGAAAGAAAACGCAGAAAAAATCATTGAAGATGCTCTAGCACTTTTAAATTAAAAATAAAAATAGGAAACAAAAAGGTTTGGCCTGTTTTTTTGTCTTTTTTTTTTAGTTTTTTTTCCCCTGTTTTCCTTGGCCGCTTTGTCTTTTTTTTCTGAAAATTTTTGGCATCACTTTGACATTGAGAGTCAGCAGGTGAGCAACAAAAATTAAAAGCTCAACGCAAACGGTCTTTAATTTGCCTTGTTGACAATTGAAATTTCAAGTATAAGTTCCATAATAATATAATGTAAATATATTTGCAAGTATTTAGCATTAAGACTTAAATATTCTTCGCTCAGGACAAAACGGTCAGTGAATAACCAGAGCAAAAGCGAAACAAAAAATTGTTTCTTTATTGAGCGACGACCGATTAGTTCAAAAGACGTTGTGAACTGTTCATCTCTGACTCTTTGCTAAAAAAAAGTCAGTAAATTAGAGTTATTTTTAGACAAAAAAAAAGGGACAACTGTTATTTGCGAGCTCTGCAAGTAACACAAGTGTCGAGTTTAAAAATAAATGTGCTGACTTGATTCTGCGACCTCTGACTGATGGTATGATGCATGTAGTACTTACATGAGATGCCAGTGCCGATGTAGGAGAGGCGAATGAGAAGCCATTCGTATTGCAGTACAGCCTTCAAGGGCAGCCGAATGATGGTGAGTGATAACAGTGATAGCACAAAGAATACGATGATAAAGGACATTGTGACAAATCCTTGAACAGCCATCAACCAACCAGGCAGCAGATATTCACGTATAACATAGTACTCCTAGAAAACAAGCAATAATAATCAGTTAAAATTCATTTGATGGGAACATAAATTCAGGTAATTGTTTGAATAAAAATAAATAAATAATAGGGACTGTAATCTACAAAAGATATTTTTGAATAATTGTAAAAAATATTTTCAATTTTAATTGATTTAATTATAAACTATAAAAACATCTGTACAAAACTTTTGAGCAAAAATTAATCATTATTTCGTGAAAAAAATCACCTAAAATCGAAAATTTGTAAATCATAGTGAAAATGCATAAACAGAAATATAATAATAAATAATTTAATGGTTTTTTTTCAATTAAAAAAAAATTAATAATAATAATAAAAACTGAATCTAATTAAGTATCTGTAAGTGAATAAGGAAGTATCTCGTAGTTGCGCACTCTGAACCCAAACTTTCATAGTTCTTAACTGTTGTCAAGGCAATTAATTACTTGACATACTGTACTGTAGCTCACGCTGTTAGTTTCAGTTTCAGTTTCAGTTGACTTACATGGGAAAATATGTTATGGCAACCGGTAAATTGCTTGGGATTGTGATACTTGGGATAAACGAAATCCTTGAAACAATATTGCCAGAGTCCCATATTCTTGAAGCTGGTGTGCGTCTCCTCATACGATTCGATCCAATAGGGCGAGCAGAAGGACATGATCATCACGAAGAAACTGGCGTACGTCACAATCGAACCGAAAACGACTCCATCTACAAGCAGGTGCATAATTATGCATACAAATGGAATTTAAATGAACACACAGTGGGTCAAGCAATTGTTTCGACAAAATAAGTAACAAACAATTACATTACATGAGTTATAAGCTGCACTGAGTATATCTTTACTTTATAAAAACCAAACGCATCAATTATTTTATTTTGTCTTAAGATTTACTTGACCCACTGTACATTATTTATTTTACAAACAAACATTGGACTGCGTCACTCACTTGTCGCACGCGGATAGTCGCCCTTTTCCGCACCGTTGTCGGTGGTATCCTGCGACTGCTGTTTGCCCAAATTACGCATTTTGGACGGAAATATTTGGTTTCTAATTCAGTTGAAATGCAAATGTAACAAATATTGTGGTATAAACAATTGAAACTCAAATTCCGTCGAATGCACACACCCAACTGCAAGGTGGGGCACAAGTTAATCGATTGGTCGTCCGAAGTATTGTGTGCGATAACTATAGGCACGAGTATCGAATAATCGTATAGGATATTTAACGCTATAACTACCTCATTATAATTTGAATAAACAGAAAATGCGGCAAATATTGTATTTAAATAAATACACACACTCAACTGCAAGATTATTATATTATTATTACAAATATCGATTAATCGTTAGCCGATAGCACGAGTATCGCATAGCATATTCAATGCGTTGTCAGCTTGTTGTGCGATAACATTCATATCGATTGGCAACATTTGAAACGGCAGCGCTATTGCCACTCTGTGGGCAAAATAAGGTGGTAACTTTAAAAATAGAAAGCAACAAATTTATTATAATTATTGATAACAAAACAAACAATAACAAGACAATTGTAAAAGTGCACAGCTAGATAACTTGATCGACCTCATGGTGTTCCAAGTGTTTCATATACGCCAGAAAGCATGTCCAGCAAAGACTACATACACTAATAAAAGGTACGCGGTTGCGTTCGGGAATCAGGGTGAAGTTGATGGTGGCCACAAGTGGCCACACCGATAGAGCAACCTGCATTGTAGTTAAATATTTATCGATATATTTTATTTTAAAATTTGCAGGTGCATATTTTTACCTTGTATGTGGGAATGAACTTTTTGCCAACTTCAGCGACTGCTTCCTGTATTGTCTTGGACTCCAGCAGACTCATTATGAAATAGAAACAAGTCATTGCGCCAGGTGTGTAAGATATGCTCTCCACGGCGGCTTTAATAACGCCATGGCGCAGTGTTGATTGTGGCCACATAGCACTCGATATCTGCAAGATATTGAAAGAAAAATATCAAAAATGGCCAACAACCTATTGACAATTTAAGTGCAATTACCTTAACCCAGCCGTAAAGCGTGGGCGCCACAAACAGTCCGCCGTACATGCTGAAGCGGAGGACGCGCCACCAGTCGAAGTTGCCTGAAAGTGTAGATCATGGTGTTATCACTATAAGGTGTACTTTTTACACCCTACACCAAGATGAACTAGCTATAAGGTGATCAAATAGAGCGCAACTGTGGTGAATATACTACCTTGTAGTCATTTCAACATGGTTTAGGAAGGGTAAAACTATAAGAAATTATAATTAAGAAAATTTTTTTTAAAATTGTGTTAACAACTGAACAAATTAAGACCCAAGAAAGAGGCAGTGATGAGTGAATACACCAAAGTACAAGGTCTCTCACAGTAGGGCTTGCTCGACTTTTAATGATATATAATTTAATAATATATATTAATGAAGTACAGGGTCTCTCACAGTCGTGCTCACTCGACTGTTGCATTATCTACTAGTTTTTAATAATATTTATATTACATTTATAATAAAATATTCAATTTTCTCTCTTATACAACAAGTACAGGATCTCTCACAGTCGTGCTCACTCAACTGTTGCATTATCTATTAGTTTTTAAAAATATTTTAAATTTATTTTTAATGTAATTCTCAATTTGCTCCTTTGTATAAGAAGTGCAGGGTCTCTCACAGTCGTGTTCACTCGACTGTTGCCATATCTACTAGTTTTTAATATTTATAATATATTTTCAATGTAATTCTCAATTTGCTCTTTTATACAACAAGTACAGGGTCTCTTACTTGCTTTTAATAATATTTAAAATATATATTTAATGAAATTTTCAGTTTGTACTACTATACAGGGTCTCTCACAGTCATGCTCGCTCAACCGATTTAAGTTATCAATGTAATGAACTTACCCCAGCTCTTGCCCTCAAAGGTCTGCTGAATGAGGCTTCCAGTCGGCCAGATCAAGCTGTACGATATCATGCCACGCGCTATGGGGAATCTGGTGACGAGCGTCCTCAACTGTTGCCCCAGCTGAAGAACCGAAGAAGCCATGCTCTACATATTGTAAGTTTAATTTGTGGTATACTTGATTGGTTAATAATATTGTAATTTATGTTAATTGATGTCATTTTCCCATTGATAAGAAAACTACAAGGTTTTTTCGGTTACGGAATACGGGATACGGGTCGAGTCGTTTTTTATCAGAAATTAAACATAAAATGCAACGAAACTTGGCAAATGTGTAACAAACAACATGCATTGTTTATTGTGTGCAATTGGTTTTACTTTGTGCCTCTTTTTGACGGGCAGCGAGTCACAAATGTTGGAAATGTCACAACAGGATGGCAAAATTGTCAACGGAACTGTGGCCGCCAAGGGCGAGTTTCCCTACGCGGTAAGTCCCCAAAATGATATGTAAATCATTATTTTTAAAAGTTCTCTTGATTTGTGTTAAATTCAAAAATATTTCATAGGCCCATTTTTTTATACAACACCAGCTAGAGTTTAACTGAGAGATATTTTTTGCATTGTAAGTTAAAATATCTTGCACGTAGTATATTTCAGTAAATAGTATTAATTTGTTGATTTAGATTCAAAATTTATAATAACAAATTTAATTTCAATTTTTATTTTTTAAATTATTTATATTTTAAATTTTTACTGTACAAAACTCTTTTATAATAATGTAAAAAAAGTCTTTTTCAATATTTATTTTATATTTTATTTATAATAAAAATAAATGGTATGGCCAAAATAAATTTAAATTTTTCTTAAAAAATCATAAAATACTTTCTATTTTAAATTTACACGATATTTGTTTAAAAAAATTAAAAAAAAGTCGAATTTCTTATCTTATGAAAAAAGTATAATTAAAATTTCAACTTTTATTTTATATTTATTTAGATAAAAAATATAAGACTTCAAATCTTATTAGGAGTCGCAAATAAGAGTTATGAGAAACTGGATAAACTTTTATTTTCAATTTAAAAACCAAATTTAAATTTTTTATTGAAAAATCAAAGTATAAAAGTTGTTTTTCAATTTATTTTTTAAAAGTTAAAAAATAATAATTTAATGTAAATGTTATTTAAACCGGAAGGTGTATTTAAACTTTGTTTTTTTTTTTAATAAAAATTTAAAAATAATTTTCAATTTCAATGTTTGTTTTGAATTTTTAAATTAAAAATTGAGAAGCAATTTTCGTTTTCAATTTTTATTATAATTTTCATTTTCAATTCTTTTTATTAAAATGGAAAATAAGAGTTAAATTATGATTTTTAAATAAAAATATAAAATTCAATAATATTCTTATATTTTTTTATTTTGATCGAAAAATCTGAAAAATTGATAAAAGTCAACAAATAAATTGTACTCAATAATTTATATTTTATTCTGATTCCCTTTGTAAAATTTAAAATGTATTTTAATTCAAAATAAATTTATTTTTATTTTTTATCGTGTTCCCAGGAAAATCCATCGGGAATTTTTCTGCTCATCCACATAATTTTCAAGATTTTATTTTTTTAATTTCCCTGGTCTTATCCACATTTAAATTTGGGTTTAAATGTTTAATCTTTAATCTGCAAATAGATTCTTCATAATATTGGAAATTTAAATATTAATTCAAATTAATATTATTTAGATAAAAGGAAAGATTTATTTAAAATATTTATTATATCAGCGATGTTTCCAATCATTCAGATAATTTTAATATTTTTTTGAATCAATATTTTTTAAGTTTTGTCGATTTGAATCCTTAGGTTTCGCTGCGTCGCTCCAGGATTGGCCACCATTCGTGTGGCGGCACTTTGTTGAACTCCAACTGGATGATGACGGCAGCGCACTGTGTGCGCGGTGCGAAGCCGGAGGATTTGAATGTGCAATACGGCAGCAATTTGATAGCACGGAATGCGAGTCGAGTGGTCAATGTCAGTGCCATCCATGTGCATCCTGGCTACGAGCCGAAGGACAAGTACATCAATGACATTGCGCTGCTGCAGCTGACGCAATCCGTCAGCTTCAATGCCGAAGTGCAACCCGTGCATTTGCCGGATCCGCAGCTGCAGGACACGTTGGCCAACAGCAGCGCCGTTCTCGCCGGCTGGGGCCTAAATGCGGTATGTATTTCATTCAGGCACCGCAAATAATGATTACTGATCATGTTTGTACATCAAAAAATCAATGACTAGAATACATATCCAAAAAATAAGGAATGATATTGATTAATTTTGAGCGAAAAAAATAAAACTCTCAATTAAACATTATATTTGAGCGAATAAAATAAGACTCTAAAATTATCACAAAATATATTTTATATTTCTATCGCTCAAAATAAAACTCACTTTTAATTGATGGCTTTTGTGTAGGATTTTCCTTCAAAGACAAAAAAAAACTTATTAAAAATGATTACGTATTTTTTTTTTAAAGGTTAGTTTATTGTAAGTTTATTTTGCAAAGAAAATGAAAATCATATATAATCTGGGGTGCCACAGAATTCGCTTTCGCTTGAATTTCACTTAAATTTGTATGAAATTTAAGTGAAATTCAAATTTCATACAAATTTAAGTGAAATTCAAGCGAAAGCGATTTCTGTGGCACCCCGAATGATTATTTGAGAGCTTTATTTTTTTCGCTTAAAATTAATTATTATCATTTAAGATAATACCTTAAATTCTTTAAATAATTATTACTATGTTATTTTCATAATATTTTTATAATGATTACAATCGCTCATTTTAATCCATGATACCCTAAAACAATTTTCACGTAAAGCCAGAAAATTAACTTACTTTTTGTAATATTTATTTATTATTTATTAAAATAAATTTTTCCTAATTTTTATACCCCAAATTTGTAATTTCTTAGTCGAATAAATTACGAATAAATCCATTTCATTTTTCTGAAATGTTTTGCAAATTAATTCAACTCTTTTAAAAATATTTATTGGAATTAATTTCAAATAATTAATGCTTTCATTTTTTCTATTCGAACTTTAAAATCATTTTTCTAAAACTTTTTCCAATTTTTGTAATCTTTCTTAAGATATTTAGATATTTATTTAAATAAATTTCGAATTATTTATGCTTCAATTTTACCATTCGGACTTTGAAATCAGTTTTCGAAAGTTTTAGCCGTTTTTTTTGTAACTCTTTTGAAAATATTTTATACCATGCTATTTTTAATAACCTTATTTGGGTTATGAACTATTCAAATTCTTTTTTTCTCATTATTTTTATATTAATATTGGAAAGAAAGTGGCAAAAAATCTAAAATTTCTAATATTAAATAACATATTTTTTGTTCAAATTTTAGCCCAGCAAATTTTCTTTTTTTCAATTTTTCGGTCTTAATTTTTCATTAGCTAATTTTTTATTTCATTTTTCTTTTTTTATATCGTATTCTGTTGATTTCAAATGTTATTCTTGGATATTTTGTTCAAATTGAAAATTTCCATTTCAAGTGAATTTTGATGAAATTCCCTCTTCCATTCTATATAGACTGGTGGCGTTGTGCAGCAGAGATTGATGAAGGTGCAGCTGCAAGTGTTCAGCGATGCGGAGTGCAGCGATCGTCACCAGATGCAGCTGCATTCCAGCCAGATCTGTGCGGGTGTTCCCGAGGGCGGCAAGGGACAGTGCAGCGGGGACTCGGGCGGACCATTGTTGATCTCTGGAGAGGACACACAAATTGGCATTGTGTCGTGGAGTGTCAAGCCCTGTACTCGTCCACCTTATCCGGGCGTCTTCACAGAAGTCGCCGCCCATGTGGATTGGATTGTGGCCACTGTCGCCTCACATCCGACAGCGAATCCGCTCAGCTCCCAACTCTGGATTGGACAGCTGATTGTGGCGCGTATTCCACCTCCACTTTGAAGCATTTGGAAGCAACTGTACTTAAATCCAGCGAACGCAACGATAAGTTTTATTTTTTTTCAAAATATCCATCATTTAATAAAAAAACATTTTTTAAAAAATATATAGAGTTAAAATCAGGGATTAAAACCGAAACGAATATCGTATTCAGTTACGGTTTTAAATTTCAATCGGTTTTTACCGGTTAAAGGTTACGGTTTCGGTTAGAGTTTTAATCCCTGGTTAAAATACATTTTTTATGATTATAAATTCAAGAAGTTGATCCTGTCTGCAGGATAAACTATCCAAAATTAGTATATGGGCAAAAAGTGGCAAACATTAACACATTTAAAAATGTTTTTTTACGTGTTTAATGCATTTCATCAACACTTTATTTCTTATAAACGACAAGCTTTGAGAACTAGTCGCTTTCGAATTATTTATAGAAAACAATGCATCGCGAACACGACAAAAAATTTAAGTCATTTTTGACTTCATCTTGAAAAATGCGAAAGTCAGCGAACTGTGGCGAGTAATTTGAAAGAAAATACTCTTAAACCATAGTAATATTATGTATTTGACTATTATTTTATTTATTTTACAAGTTTTATATTAGAAATCGCGAACGTGACAAGTTTTTCACCTAGTTTGTGACAAGAATTCTTTCATCAAGTTTTATTCGACATATCGAAAACTGCCTAAAAAACTTGCTTTAAATTAAACATTCAATATATTTCATGTATTAAAATGGTTCATGTTACAATCTTAAAATCATACCTGATGTATTCGTTAGAATACTAACGGTACATTTTGAAAGTCAATTTATTAAGAAATTGGGCAATGAAAATGTAATTTATTCGAATGTAGAATCGATATGTTCATCCTAGTGAATTTCTTCTAGCTTTTATTGCTTAAACAAAAAACTTTTTATTTAAATAAATAACTTGAATATATTTGTTTACGAAAATTTCACAAGATGTGAGTTTTCGATCAATTTAACGTTTTTGGGAATGCCCATATCTAAGACTTTCCCATAGAAAGAAATGTTTGCAAACTCAATTCTTATTTGCAATCCCTGCTTAAATGCATTTTATTGGCCTAAAAAATTGTTCTAGAATACATATAACAACAATTATATACACAACAGACAACAGATACGACTAAATATATATATATTTTATTCATTCATGATGTTGTTGGATTTTCCAACTCCTCAGTTTCCACGCTTTCCACTTGCTGCATTTTCGTGAAGGCCAAGAATATAATCCACATCAGACTGCAAATGCTCACGAATACAACGCGATTGTGTTCGGGCACCAGGGAGAAGTTGATGGTCTGGACAAAGGGCCAAACGCAGAGACCAACCTGGATAAGGGATGAGGATAAGGGATAATCCATCAATAAGAATGTATTCTCAAAACTAACAACTAACTCTAATATTAACAATCAACTACGTCTCCAATGCAATTGTCATTTTAAATTAAAAAATTATTAATGGCATTTAAAGAAGAAATGCTAATGCATTTTTTTTGGAATTTTAATAGAATATAATTTTTTGGAAATACATATTAAATTTTGAAAATTAGATTTTTGTTTTAAAATATTATTGAGTATTAAAAGTAATTAAATTTTTTCTTATTTACATTAAATTAGCGTTGATAGTTAATTATTTAAAAATTTGGTACTCTTAAAAACCTTTAAAAAACTTTAAATGTAAAAAGTTTTTAAAAATGATGAGAAATGAAAAAATATTGGAAAATGTACAGCAATTTAAAAATGTAGAAAACTGTTGAATAATGTAAAAAAAAATGTTGGAAAAATGTAAACATGTAGAAAGAAGGTTACAAATATTTTTTTCAAATTTTCCAAATTTTCCAATTTTTTTTTTTTAAATTTTCCAACTTTTTTTTTAAATTTTCTAAAAATTTTGCTACATTTTGCATTTTGTTTTTACGTTTTAATAAATTTTGTCAACAATTCATGCATTTCTTTCTTAATTTAAACCTAAATTCGTTATCAAAATTTATCACCGCCCTTTAAATTAAATAAAAGTTACTAATTGAATTAAAATTAAATAATGATTAAACTTATAGGGACAGTCCTACCAACTAGTTAGTCTATATGTTTGTACCTTATAAGTGGGCAATGCTTTCTGCTTGGTTTCCTCAACGGCTTCGGAAAATGTCTTAAGTTCCAAGAGACTCATGCCCATAAAGAAGCTAATGCAGGCAAAAGGTCCATAGGAAACTTGTTCGGTTATAGCCTGAAAGAGAGCAAATTTTATGTTTTTTTAGTATATAGCTTAAATACTGAAGGACACTTATACATATGTATGTATGTTATTTGTCTTTATATTATTATTTTTTAGTGATCAAGAATCAAAATAGTTCGAACTGAATTAAATTAAAATTTAAGATATAACGTCATTCTGCTATTCTTTGAATTTTGAATTTTTGTTAAGTCGATAAATCGATAAGTCGATGTTCGATTTCACTTTCCACTCACCTTGACAATGCCAATGCGCAGGCTCGTCTGCGGCCACATGGCGCTGGAGAGACGAACCCAACCGTAGAGCGTCGGCGCTACATAGAGGGCGCCAAACAGACTGAAACGCAAGGCGCGTGCCCAATCGTATGTCTCTGTCGATAAACGATAACATTTAATTTGAACTTAATTTAATGAAATTTCAACAGACTTACTTAGATTACGTCCCTCAAGGGTTTGCTGAATCAAACTGCCCGTGGGCCACAATAATGCATATGTCACCGCTCCCTTCAACATGGGATGCAACTTTCCCTTGGCCGACAGATGGCGCTGCAAGCCAACTAGCTGCTTTAAAACTTGGAACGCCATTTTACGTCAGAGGCAAGAGATAGCAATTTCCTTAAAAAAAAACTATTAAGCACACGAAATTGCATTTCACAAATATGTCTTCGATCTCTCTCTCTCTCTCTTTATCACACTTTTTCTCTCTCATTCTCTTGTTTAATCATATTTACAAAAATCACTTGGCAACGGAGGCGAAGGCGAAAACAACGACGACGGCGAATTCAGAGATGCCCCAAAAAACCCTGAGACACAAGGTCACTGTCACTACACACACAGATGCATACATACAGTATGTCAATGAATTGTTTTGACATAGACAAAAATAAACGTATTTGTTGTTTTGTTTTTAAAAATTATTATTATTTTATTATTATTACTTCTTTTAAAAACAGAAAACCACGAGAGGGTTTAATATTATATGACAAAACAAAATAAGTGCATTTTTTACTTTGTCAAAGCAATAACTTGACACACTGTATAAATGTTTAGTCGCATTTGTCAGTGATGCCGTCACAGCTTTTTCCCGTGAAATCTGGCTATTTTAGGTTACATTGCGGCAAAAATCAGATGTGCTTTGATTTTTCCCCAAACAAAAATAGATGAATATTTATAGTAAAAGGATAAATTTGCAGAATTCAAATATTGATTAAATTTTAAAAATTAATTGCGTTTGAGTTGTTAGTGATTTATAAAACATGTCCGATAAAAAAACATAAGATTTTTTTCAGAGTTAATTGATGGACAATTCTAATTTTCGAACTTTTCCCACCAAAAAGAGCTTTCAATTGGACTGAATCAAATGTCAATGAAGCTAGTAATAAATTGTACTTGCTTTTATTTATTGTTTGGTTTATGTTTTAAGAGGCAATTGCTTTTCCTTTTTGGATTGTCACTGAATCGGTTGCATTAACATCTAAATCTCACAATGGTTGAACAAATACTAAAAGCTTCAAATGGTTTTCTAGTTGCGAGCATTAGAAAAGCCAAAAAAACAACATTTATCCATGCAATTGCAATTGCAAGTGTAATTGTAACTGTACAGTGGCTCACGGCTTATTTCAACCAGCACAAAATGCATCTAATCAAAAGCTTCAATTACAACTAACTAAAATACAACCCTAATCAAAAGTATTTACAGAAAACTAAAGTTATTTCAACTCATAATTTGAAAATTTTGAAAATTACTTGAAAGTTTTTGAGTTTTTGGTAAAATTAACTTTTCAACTTTTATCCTCGATTTTTAAAAAAAAAAAATTTTGTATGGGAAGATCTCAAAAAAATGTTTAATGAAAAGGAGAAAAAAGTGACTAAAAAATTAATTTAAACAATTTTCAATAAATCATAAAAAAATACTAGCGAAGAGATTTGTTAGTCACTATTAGAATTGTTTAAGAAAACTTTTGCATCAAAATATTTATTTTTAAAAATCGAGGATGAAAATTGAAAAAGTTGATTTTTACAAAAACTCATAAGTTTTTTATATGTTCAAATTATGAGTCGATATAATTTTAGATTTCTGATTAGGTTTATATTTTTTGGTTGAAATAAGCTGTGAGCCACTGTAAGTGATGCACGATCGTGAAAAGCTTTTCCGTTTCCGTGTCGCTCAATTTGTTAGCAGTTGACACGTGTGGTGTCATGAGAGAGGATAGTGTGGGGGGGGGTGTGGGTGGACAGGTAGAGGTTGGACGGCAAAAACACTTAGTTAAATGCCAAAAATAAAAAATTACAATTGATGGCCATAAACTTATGAAATACCCACAGACAGTATGTCAAATAATTGTATGGACCACAATAAAAAGAAAAGGAATCGCAAATAAGAGTTGAGTTGAAAATTAAATAATAAAGTTAAGACTAAACAAACTATCCCCTTTTTTAAGGCCGTCACTTGATGCATTTCATGTATCATAACAAATTGTGTTCTTGGAATAATGAATGAAAATGTTACACACACGCACACACATACAAACATACACACATATGAGTGTATGCAAAATGTGTTTATGTAATTGTGTGTTATGGAAAACTTATGCGAAATACCATGTGATTTAAATTTTATGATTTTCGCTTTACTCAGTGATAAGAGCGAATGAGAGAGAAATACTTGCTGGTCAACTCGCACATGCACCAATAATAACAACAACATCAACCAGGAAAGATTTGTTTGAATTTCGCCGTCGCCGTTGCCTTCGCCAGTTGCTTTGTTTATTATTCGCCTACTTGAATATGTATGTATGTATTCAAGTTCTAACAAACACGCGTATGTATGTACGTACATGTATGTTTGTTAAATCTATAAGTACATATGTATGTACTTTTTCTGTTAAAATACTAGTCTTTTTTTTCTTGTATAACTAGCTAAATACGTAACGTAACTATAACTTATTGTTATGCTAGTTTGTACTATATGTGCATAAGAATGCGTGTGTCTACGGGACGCAAAGTCTCCGCTACTGTTGCAAATTGTTCTGAACTAAACTCAATTAATTGTATGTCAGCTGTTCAACATCTGACGGCATCCGCCACATCATGGTGGAATAAGCAGGGTATCCACAGTAGAATTTTGTTTGTCGAACGTGTTGTGTTCGACAAAAGTTCATATGTGTTCGAAACCAAATTTGTGTTCGTCGGTCTTGTTTGTGAAGAATAGAACTGTTTCTATCTTGCGTTTGTTCGACAAAAAAAATTCTACTGTGGATACCCTGCTATAATCATCCAGGTAACACCCATTCATCAATATTGTTGATACTTATCGATATCGAAATTTGCTCTCTTTTTGTGCGCCAAGTGCGCCAGATGTGGCCAAAAAGCTTTTATTTTTCTCCCATAATACAGCACACATACAAGGGTTATATTTATTTAAATAATATAATTGTAATAAAGTTATGGCCTAAAAGATGTCCCGTTACTTGTTTTAGCTGTTTAATGTCTTGTGTACATATTTTGCATTAAATATTCCATAGCTGGCATTCAGTGTGTGTGTGTGTGTGCGTGTGATGGCAACTCTGACCGTTATATTTAAATGGCTTTTGAGACGCGAGCTATTGAATATTCATAATAATATGCATTTAAGGTGCAGGGTATCACTTTTCACCAGTAGCCGTAGCAGTAGTAGTTCCCTTCAAGTCCTGGCCATCTTTCTTGGTATTTTGAACAGCGGCAACTTGCTTATTAAATACAAATGTGTGATACGTATTGGCCAATGCGGCGCATTTAAGCGGCTCACTGCCATACTGTCGATAGCAGGTTATCAACTGTTGCTCCATTAGCTCAATATCTGCCGAGCACTCATTGGCCTTGGCCCATTTAACGGGCTGACCAAATAAATTGTGCACACGATCCAATGTCTTGCTAAATTGCATCTCTTCAATTTCCGTGGAGCGTCGTGCCCATGATGAGGCGACATCTACCGGCTGTTTATTGATCTTCTGCAACTGTGGTGATTTTTCAGCTTTTGTTGTTGTTGCTGGCGCTGCCGTCGCTGCTGTCGTTGTTGTTGTTGTTGTGCGGCTACAATTCTCACAGACAAGGGGGATGGGGGGACTTGTGGCTTTCTCTGGTTTGGTCACACTCTCGACGCGCTCCAAAACTTCGCGGCTTATTTGAAATGGTGCAGTATTGGACATTTGCACGGTTTGAGGCTTGCTGTTGCTTGCACCCATATCGAAGTCTATAAAAATAACTAGTGAATGTCGTTCGAGATTCGTATAAGAATTTTTTTTTTTGATTGTTTCATAAAACTGAATATGTAGCCTGATAACTCAAATTTAATTCTGTATTGCCTAGAAAACAGACACTATGGTCTGTGATAATTTGTGAAAACGATGTTCCCAAAGTAAAATCAATATTAATTAATTTTTAAATTCACCACCCGTCTTTGATAAGGGCCTTACCTAATATTAATAATTGAAATTGTGTAATTTAATAATAATTCCTTATGCATAAAATAAACAATTGTTTAAAAGTAATTGAAATTGCGCGCCAACTTTGTTTTAGTACTACAGTCGAACTTCCCTAACTCGAATCACCATTATCCAAGAAAAAAGTTCGAGTTAGGGAGACTTCGAGTTAGGGAATTTTTTTTTGTTAGTGTTTTAAAAGAAACTACAATTGCAATCAATCATAAGTACAATTCAAATTTCAATTTGTTCTGTTATTTTCAACAAAAAGGGATTCCAGTTTGTTCGAGACCTGTTAATATTCTCAAAAATTGGTTTCTTCGTTCTTTTGCCGTATCCAGAATAAGTTCCCTATTCAAATGTCATCATAATTAATATTTCATTTTTTAATATAATGAAAAATTTTTTTGCTGAGATACCACATTTTTCAGCAACTTCAATTTATTTGGTCTACTTTCAAATTCCATAACTACTTATAAGTTTGAATATTTCCTTAAACATTTTAATACACTGATGCGCTGACAAAGAAGCAATTTCACAAGCTTAAGTAATTTTTGATGCAATATTCTATCATATTTCATCACCATATGCTAATGTAAATAAATATTACATATCCAAACGATCCGGTAACAAAAGTATAAAATAGAAATGAAAAAAATTTCAAACTTTGTTGGAGATTTTCCCGAAAAATTCGACTTACAGAAGTACGGGCCAATATTTTTGTTCGAGTTAGGGAGAAATTCGAGTTAGGGAAGTTCGAGTTAGGGAGACAGAATTGTATGAAATTTAGTCAGTAAACGCTATTGCCACTCGATTTTGTTCGAGTTAGAGAAAATTCGAGTTAGGGAAGTTCGAGTTAGAGAAGTTCGACTGTATTTTGTTTGCTTGGCATTTTGCATCTGGGCACACTTGTTACTCATTTTTTAAAATCGAGTTGAATATGGTGTTGAGCTCTTCCGAATAGGGGACTTTTTAAAATTTTTCCGGAAATCCCAGTTCCAAAACGGACAAATCTGTCCGCAAAAAGGACAAATTGGCAACAATGGAGCGTACGTACTTGTGAGAGTATAATTGCCGGATGAACGATTTAGTTCATGATTGACTGAATAAGTTCATTCGTTCATCTTAATTCATCGTTCATTTGAATATTTTCAGAACGAAACGACACAACTCTACACAACTCTACACAACTCTAAACAAGCGTAGAGTAAAAAGCAAAGCGTGTGTATTTATTTATTTTGATAATATTTTTTATATGTGCATATAATCATTAAAAATGGAAATCGACCGTAGCACTGATGCAGCAAGTAAGTACCAAATGAGATACTTTATTCAATTGACTGGCAACAACAACAACGATCTGCAATTTGTAGCAGCGTCGTCGCCGTCGACAGTGATGCGTCGCTTCGTGGAGTGCGTCGACGATGGAGATGTGCGCAGGGAGCTGGCTGAGGATTGCATACTCAATATCTTTGCGCGCTGTGCCAAGGGCGTCGCTGCCGTCACAGGTTATGTGCGGACGCAGATTACAGGCCGTTATAAACATCTAGAATTTAAGAATGCAAACGTATGTGATACAACGCTGCAGATGACGCTCAATAATCGTTATGGGCGCAGTTTTGAAGTGCTGCGGCGTCGCCTGAACGCCAAACGAAGCCCTGGAGACGTTCCGGAGCGAAATCTACGGGCAGAGAGCGACGACGACGCTGACGCTGGAAATGTGACACATCCAAAACAGTTGGCAACACCTGCAAAGCCATCCAGTTCAATAACAAAAGCATCGCTGCAATATATTGAATCGATTGGCGTGCTTGAGGCACAACATAAGGGCAGCGATGACGGTGGCATCTCTATTGAATCTCCATGCAAAATAAAGCTGACATTGGGTTATCGTTCGACAACTTCCGATATTTGTCTAATCATATACGAGAAGTTGTTAACAACCAACAGAGGAGCACGCCCACAAACATGGCGCTCGCTTCTGGGCCGCCATGTCCACACCGACGATGAGGAGGGCGAAGAACCGGCGGCGACTGCCCCGCGCAGTGTACGTCGTGCGCTCTTTGCGAGTGACGCCGACTACGAAGCGACTGAGGAGCCAGCTGAATCAAGTATTGGAAGTATTGGAAGCGCTCTCCAATCGGATGTTGCTAACTCTCCCAGTTACAAACAATCGGATGTTGCCAACTCTCCCAATTACAAATCAGTGTTGACTCCGCGCAAGCGTCAGCATAAAAAGGATCCATTTAAAAATTTGAAACGCAGTATGCGTTTCTAGGCGATACCAATCGAATTTCGAATTTCAACATTAGCTAAATTTTCCATTTATACCCTATTTATACCATCGAATTGTACAAAACATACAATTGTACATACATAATTGGCAGATCTCTCTGCCCTCCTCATGAAGACTGATGTACTTTTGATAGATACCGAGTTGTAATGTTTAAAAACGATTTACATATATACAAATAACACATTTGTTTTTACATATTTCAATATCAATATGTAATATTTTTACATTCATAAGTGTTAAAGAAATAAAACAGCATAAAAATATTGGTATATCGATATATCCTTGATCAGCTCATTAGTAATCGATAAATAATCATAGGTAAAAAAATATTGCGATATTAAGTGCGCTATTGGAAAACATTTTTTAACGCGCCGCCTTTAACTTCTTCGTAAAACGTAGAGACATTTATTTTGTCAAAATTAATTGCACTATATCTGAGTGAAAATTACAATGAAATAGAAAAACAGTAGAAACAAATAATTTGAAGTAGAAATGCAATTATTCTAAAGCTGCGCCAAGACATAAATAATATCGATTTGTTTGTCATTTTTATATTTTTCATATCGATTTTAATATGACCAAATGAGCGAAATGAACGATATAGTTCGTGAATGACTGAATCGCTCATTGTAAATTCGCTCTTATTTGAACTTATTCTGAGCGAAACGACGAAACGATAATTCTAAAACAAAAACAAGCTGATTCACATTTTGCGATATTAAAGATAAGAGCGTTAATCAAGATGGACACTCTCCACGATAATTGTCAACTGCTCATAATAAAGTATTTAGATTTATCCGAACAATTAAACCTATTTGAAGCAACCATAGATGAGCCCACAAATCGCTTAAACTCAAATCTTCGCTATTATTGGCAGCAGCAGCTGACATTTTGTTTGATCGCGGATGAGTTCGATAAGAGACCAGAACTGCTGCACGTTTTCCTGTCCGTCATTAGTTCACAGGTGCAACACTTGGAGCTTTGGGATGTCACTCCGAAAAGACTACAGCGTATGACGCATTTCGACTTTCCCGCAATGACGTCACTAAGGTATGTGGTAGTGCTGGGACCGATTTTAATAAAATCGATTTAAAACGATTTTTGCTTTGAAGTAAAAACGATTTTTTTTTTAAAAAAAAGGACCAGCTTTTTGTGACTGGGAATGTAAAGGAGCGAATGTTTGAGTACACAAAATGTACTAAAGAATCGCTGTTTTTCCATCTCTCATATGAATTAAACGAGGCTAATTTAAGTCATTTGAATCTGAATTAATTTTAATTTTGTTATTATTTTCCTTTATTTTTGTTATGAATGAAGAACTGTTAAATTAATTAATTAAATTAATTTTAGTTATAAGACAAACAATGGAAATAAAGTAAAATGATATTACATAGGTACATTCTGAGCGACGTCTACTACAATTCGGAAACCGATGAGTTCGATGACAAATACTACGATTGCAATGAGAAAACGGAAATACAACTGGTTATACAATTAATGGCGAAGCTATTTCCACAACTGAACCGTCTCTATCCTGAAGGTCCATTTGATTTGGTTCATCTGACAAATTGGCAGCAATTGCGAAAACTTAACTTGAGCGATTCTCGTGTCATTTCCCGAACAGATGAATTCGCCAAAATAATTCAAGGACTGCAGCAACTGGAAGAACTGACCATTAATCGCGAGAACTTGAGCGAATGTGAATTTAACATGTTGGTGTCGTTGCCAAAGCTTCGAACACTTGCCCTGAGAGAAATATCACGGATAAACTATGTAATTGAGATGCGCGCCAAAGATATTGAGAAAATTACTTTAGATGACGTTTCTTCTAACAAATTAAACGACGTTAGGAAATTTATCAACTTGCGTCAAGTGACCTTACATAGGTCAAAAGACGTTACAGCTGAGGATCTACAGAAATTGATAACGGCTTTGCCACAACTGAAACGACTTGATATTATCGATAATTTGATGTGCAGCTCTGAGATTGAGCTTTGGCAAACTGTCGCCTGTTGTCCATCTCTAGAAATTCTGAACATATCGGACATAAAACTAGACGAATTGTTCTTTTCTTCAAACAGGCGACACATGGAAACGGTTTTAAAAGAGCGGTCTACTTTCCTAACAATTCATTGCCATAACATTATCGGAAACGAGCTGATTCGATTGCATTTCAAGCATCCAAAATTAACAGTCTCCTTTGAGCCTTTAGAAATCGATTACATCATTGATGAAGTCAAATTTCATTTCAAGGAAATTGAATAATACACTTTGAAAGCAATATTAATTTAAATGATGTGATTAATAAAGTTAGTAAAATTTATTTTAAAATGTAAACAATTAAATTTAAAATTCGATTTAGTAAAGGTTAATGAATGATTTTTTTTTATTAATTCTTATCCAAAACTAAAACGAAAAAAATAACTAAACAAATGTAGGATATGAACTACAATCAGCTCTTTCGTTCACTTTGGCAAGAGGTAAAAGGAACGACCTAAAACTGCCTATCGTACCTTTTCTGGAAGCCAAGGCTGCCACACGTTTTGGCGAAATAATGAAATACAATTAATTTAGTCAAAGAACGTGCTGCGCTCTTTGTTGTGTTTAGCGTAATCTCGTTGTGAAATTCCAAAATCTTATTTGAAAATACATATTGGAAAACAAGACAAAGAAAAAAAGATGTCACAATTCACGTGCCTCAATTGTGATGCTCGCTTTGCGAATGCGGAAAGACAGCAGGAGCACTACAAAAGCGATTGGCATCGCTACAATCTGAAGAGGCGCGTGGCGCAGTTGCCGTCCGTCTCGGCCGAGGAGTTCCAGCAGCGCGTGCTGAGCGCCCGCAGGGCCACAGAGAGCGCCATCGAGGAGCAACAGATGAGCGTTTACTGTACAGCATGTCGCAAGCAATTTGGCAACCAAAAGGCCCACGACAATCATCTCAACAGCAAGAAACATAAAGAAGCCCTCGCACGCTTCGAGCAGCTGCAGCAAACCGAAGAAGACGCACAGTCCGCACCCGCTTTATGCGTCCGGAGCATCATTGAGCCACGCCCACATCCAGCCATGGTAGCAGCTGCCGCCGGCAAGGGACGTCTGGCATTTGCCGAGCGGGCAATGCAAGTGGATGCCGATGAGGAGGTTAACGATGAATTTGAGGATGTTGAGGAGGAAGAGGTAAGTGACCTTGTTAGTAATTACACCATGAGTGAATGTAGCAGAAAACAACGTAATTTATTTAGAAAAGAGATATACATTTATGAAAAACAAACAATTTAATTGAACTTAACTAAATAAATAATATTTAGCAAAAATTTAAAAAAAAAACTACGCAATTTAAAACCCTCTTAAATGTTTTGCCACTTTTATCCATGTACCATTCGAATAAGATATGTACCAGTTTTGGTACAAATGTGGCAACCACACCGTACTGACATTTAGCTAATTGCTATGCAACTCATTGCTCCTCACTTTAGGTTGATTCGGACGAATGGGACAAGATTGCCGAGAATCCGCTGACTGAACGTGATTGTCTATTTTGCGCACATCAAAGCGATGATTTGGTGGAGAACCTTAAACACATGTCCGTCGCACATTCGTTCTTTATACCCGATGCCGAATACTGCACAGACATTGAGGGCCTGATCTATTATCTGGGAGAGAAGGTGGCCAATTATTTCATCTGCCTGTGGTGCAATGATCGCGGCAAAACATTCTATTCCTTGGACGCTGTGCGAAAACACATGCTCGACAAGGGACACTGTCAAATGCTGCACGAAGGCGTCGCTCTGGCCGAATATGCCGAATACTACGACTACAGTTCCAGTTATCCCGATAACGTAAGTTTAACCTTGCACATCAGTGTTGACACAACGGCTTTTTTCCCGTCAAATCTGAACTTGCAATCGATAATATTGCTTACCACCGTTTTCTCTTACACACACCTTCACAGAAAGATGGCATGGACATTGATGAAGAGGTTGTGCCTGATTTGCTCGATGGTGACGAGTATCAGCTGGTGTTGCCATCGGGCGCTGTCATTGGCCATCGTTCGCTGCTGCGCTACTACAAACAGCGACTGCATCCCGATCGCGCTCTCGTGCCGAAGAAATCCGATCGCAAGCTGCATCGCGTGCTGAGCGAATATCGCGCTCTCGGCTGGACGCAGACACAACAACAGGCGGCCGCGCGCAAAGCACGCGATATTCATTTGATGAAGCGTGTGCAGTCCAAGTGGCAAATGCAGCTGGGCACCAAGGCCAACAAGTTGCAGAAACATTATCGCGCTCAGGTGCTCATTTAAGCCATGGTGAAATTACCAATAAGGTGACGTCCGATGTGGTGAGGGTACATGCGATACACAACCTCTTTCGACGTTGGCACGCATACTGTCAAATATTTGATCCCTGGAAGCTGTGGTGAAGACGTCACCTTATAGCAAATACACCTTGATTTAAACCAAACAACAACAACAGCAACAAGCAACAAAGAAAAACGCCAAGTAGTAAACATGTTTTTTTTTTCGCTTAAAATAAGCAAATTTGTTTTCATTTAAAATTACTACGGTTTTCTTTTCAAAATAAAATTACATAATTTAAATTAAAAATTAAATAAAATTTACTTTTGATTGTGTATATAAGTAAAATTATATATCGCTTTAATGTTACACTTACAGCATTAATTTAGTTATTAAAACTAGGTAAAAAAAAAGTATATATATTTATATAAATTTAATGAGCGATGCGCTGCGATGTGTGTGTGTGTGTGTGAGCGAGACGGCTGCATTGTGAGTGTGACTTAAATAAACCGATGCTTATGTGTGTGTGAGTGTGTAAATTTCAGCTAGCTGTGTCTGTATGTGTGTGTGTATGGATGTGCAATAAATAGCAGTCTGCTGGCCTTATAGCCCCCCTCCCCTCTTTCACAGGATATTAGTTGCTCTACATTTATGCACATATCAGTTTCTATTTCATTTTTTTTCTTTTTGGCTTTACGTGTAGTAAAAATCTCAAGTGCGATGTCAAATTTGCATCAGCTGAAAGCAGAGAGACTATAAAAGAACAGTACAGCAGTACAGACACACACACGCGCAAAAGAGACGGAGTGAAAAGACCAAAATTAATTAACTGTAGGCAGACGTTATTCACCACAGCTGAGCCAAGGTGTAAGAGCAGCTGTGGTGAAGACGTCACCTATATAGTGAATTCACCTTGAGCTGAACTAGATGGTACTTCGTTCTCACCACAATGATTGCAATAGGGTGAGATGTATAGTTTCATACGCTTCACTCCTTCGTAGTGATTGATTAGGTCTCATATAATAATTTCACCATAGCTTAAATGACAGAAAATATTTTACGTATTTATGCATTTTATGATGTATGTATCTGCAATTTTTAGGACTTAACAAAATTGTTTTTGTTGCTCGCTTGATTCAGCGCAAAATATATCAAATCTAATGAAATCAAAACCGATTAATTGATGCATTATTGATGCATTCATACTGTTGAAAAAGACCGGGAGCTATGGTGAGAATGTCACCTTAGAGTAAATTCACCTCGATTGCTTGCATGTGTGTGTGTGACTGTTCATGTCTGTTTGCCAGAGACGATCGACGGTTTACACAAAAAAGAAACAATAAACAATAAAAAAAAATAGTGTAATGAAATAAAATAAAAAAAAATTATTAAATTATAGATAAAGAGACGGCAGGTAACGCTAATGTATAACTACAGGATTCTGTTGAACACATACGCCCACCATGGGCGACGACGCGGACGCGTCGCTGCTGCCGCCCACCGTTGAGCTGCTGCTGACGCCGACGTTAAGGTTAGTGCTTGCTGCCGATGCTGGCAGCGATGCCAACGATGCTGATGCTGCCGACGACGCTGCTGGCAGTGACAGTGGCAGTGGCAATGGCAGCGACGCCAGCGGTGGCTGCAGAGGCAGCGGCTGCGGATGATACAATAACGCCGTATAGGAGGACGGTCCGACGGACGTCGACGGCGGTCCGACGCCAGCAGCAGAGGCGCTAATAACACTTGAGTCCGTCATCATCAGATGCGACGCGGCAGCGGACATGTTGCCATAATGATGCATCAGATTCAGGTCCAGCGGCAGCGATGCCGGCGCATAGCTGTGATGTGGCTGCGGCAGCGATTGCGGCAGCGAGGCGGGCAGAGATGGTGGCAGAGGCGGCAGCATTAGCGGCGCTGCTGACACGACGCCGCCATTATGCTGCTGCTGCTTAATGCTGTTAAAATTTTGATGCGCACCAACGTCGACGCCGACGCCACGATGCATGCGTCCTTGGAGGCTGGCCGTCCATGGAGACTGGCCGAGACGCAGCGCAGCTGCTGCCATCGCGGTTGCAGAGACGGGCGGCAGCGGCGGCGGCGGATCACAGTCCATGGCGTGCGGATAACTGTTGTTGTTGTTGCTCATGTACATGTGACGTCGACTGGCGCCGACGCCGCTGCTGTGATTTAAGCTATTCAGACTGTTATTGTTGCTGCTGCTCGTCGTTGACTGCTGCGCTGGCTGCAGACTTAGCGACGAAAAGTTCATAGCATTCGCCGTCGTTGCATTGTTGTTGTTGCTGTTGTTGTTTGTGTGTAGCATCAGTAGACCTGCAAATGTAAATGTTAAAACATAAGTAAAGAGAGCGCACGCTGTAACTTAACAGACAGAGAGAGAGAGATCAAAATGTTGCCAGATTGTTGGCTAATTTTTTTTTTGTTGATTATATCATAAATTTTTATTGAAGGATTTTTCGCTTTTTTTGTTTTGTTTTGGTAATTTTTTTGTTCTTTCTTTTTTTTAAATTGTTTTTTTTTTTTTTTTAAACTTATTATTAGTAATCGTTCTTTTTTCTTTTTTTTTTAATTAAATTATTTCGTACTCATTAAACTTAAACCATCAGCTTTGTTTTTTATTTTTTATATAAATGCCACATATGCGTGAGAGTGTATGCGTGTGTGTGTATGTGTATGTGTGTGTGTGTGTGATTTGAGTTTACTATGTATTTTGTTGTATTTGTTAATTATTACATTGCTAAACAACTAAATGCTTTTCATTTCAAAATCAGTTTGCTTGTTGCTTCTCGTATTTTCTTTGGTTTGTTTTGTTCTTTGTAAATTTCCTTTTTGCAATACTGTCTCTTATGTATGTATGTAAGATTTCTTCTTTGCCTTTGCTTTCGTTGAGTTTTAAGAGAGAGAACGCCATATTGAGTGTCGGCCATCTTGTTGTTGCTCTTGGAATGCTAACAGCGCTCTGTTAATGTTTATTAGCATAGCCTTTTGGCATCCTAAATTGTTAAATTATTGCATAATCTTTGGCGCCGTTTGCTTCTTATAATTTTAAGAGCAATGATTTACCGCTGGCAGACCCATATTAAGATAGTCAGCCAGTTGCTCTTCTTGTTGTTGTTTAACATGATCTGTCACTGCTAAACTGCTGTTAATTTGAATAGCCTTTGCCTGAAATGTTAAATTATTGCATACGTTTCGGCGTTCTGTTTTTTTTTTTTGGTTTTTTATTTCTCTTTCATTTTGTTTTGTTTAGCATTGTGTAATTTTGTCATGTGTTTTCGTTTCTAAATATTTTCTTAATTTGTTTTTTCGATTTTGCCTAAATCTAAATGCTTGCAATTCATTTTTAAGTTCTTTCTTTTTAGTATTTAATGCAGTATTTTTTCTTTTGAACTAAACTATGTCTGTGTGTGTGTGTTTGTGTGTGTGTATGAATGTGTATGCATGTATCTGTAATTTGTAATTTTAACACTCGTTTAAATATTTTACATACGGGGGTGCCACAGAAATCGCTTTCGCTTGAATTTCACTTAAATTTCATACAAATTTTAGTGAAATTCAAGCGAAAGCGATTCCTGTGGCATCCCAGATAACTTTTGAAAGTTGATTTTTTTTTTCAGTTTTATTAATAATTTATTGTTAAATTCTTGAATTGTTTACTCGGGGCTACCACTAATGTTGTTGAATTATTTATACATATACATCATATATATGTATTTTCTATCTCTTTTCTTTATCATTGTTTGTGTTCGTGTGTGAGTCCCAAAAACTTAATTGATTTTTATCGTTATCGATTAATCGAAGTTACTCATACGCTCCTATATGTATGTGTATGCATTTATGTATGTATGCCTGCGTGTGTCTGTGTGTGTGTATTCTGTTAAATGCTAAAGTTTCCATTTAGTACTGATTTAAGTTCTCTTCCTTCTCTTCTTCTTGCTTGCTCTTTAGATTTCTTCTTCTTCTTGCAAGTTTGCCTCTAATTGTAACATTATTTAATTATTTTTGCTTGCTGATTTTTATCTTATTTTTATTTCTATTATATATTTGTTTATTATTATTATTATTATTATTAATTTTTGCTATTTTTACATGCCTAAAACTATGATTTGTGTTTAGATTTTTTTTTTGGTTTTTCTTCTGCATATTTTTTTTTTTAGATCATTTTGAAGATGTTTTTTTTGCTATGATTCTATTTCTGTTCTCTATTCTGGGCTTCATTTCGATACAAAAAAAAACTTGATCTGTGAGTGTATTTACCGTTACTTTTTTTGTGTGAAGCCGCTGTTAACATGTGCTGTTAATTAACAGTCGCAGTTTTGTTATTTAACATTGCTTTTCGAGTTATCGTTTATCGAATTAAGCATAAATTATTCATTATAGACATTTCCTTGTTAATGTTTTTACGTATGCAATGAGGAGTTTGTGTGTGTGTGTCTGTCTGTCTGTGTGGAGATGTGGGAGTGGGGATTGAGAGAGTAGAAATGTTTGAACATGCATAGAGTGACATTTAAGTATGTATTTATGTACATATGTATGTGTGTATGCATGACATGTGTTTGTGTGTGAAGAATTGAAATCTCTCTCTCTCTCTATTTCTCTGTGAGTGAAGAGAAGATTAATTTTCAATAAGAGAGTGAAGAATCTCGAGAGAGAGAGAGAGAGAGGAAGCTATTGTTGGGATCTGTTAATGGTCAAGTTAAGAGATATCACAAAAAGCCACTGATTTTTATATATATTAGTACACACAACACTGAAGAAGAACAAATCCCGACTGATCCATCGATCTATTGATCGAATAATCCATCAAGCAACCACATTGACAACCATTTAACGGATTTACAGAGTTACAGACAATTTCATATAATTTTTTTTTTACTATTGCCATTGAAAATATTCTTGTCTCTCTCATCGATTAATCCATTTTACAAACAGTATCCAGTATCAGTCTCAGTTTTTATACACATAACATTGCATATTGCAGAGGTTGCTTTCTTAATAACAGCTGTTAACTTAACATTGCAACGGACTGACAAATCAAGGTGTGGTGAATTCTGATGAACTGTGTGTGTGTGTGGTGTGTGTGTGTGTTTTGGTGTAGTGTGTGTGTGTTTGGGTGTATGTGTGTGGGTGTGAACAACCAAAAGAGTACGCAAGCAACAATACATACACCATGTATGGATGCGTGTGTGTGTGTTTTGTAAAATACAAAATCTTTATAGATTTAAATTATTATTTGTGTTTCATACATAAGGAGTACATACATATACTATTGTAGTATTCTCTATGCACATTCACATGCATACATATATGCCTGTTATCGATAAACTTATGTGTGTATATTTATATGTATTTGAATGTGAATGTATGTATGTATGCAATTTACATACACACACATATACATATTTATATTTATGTATGGCAGTCATTAAGAAAGTCGTTAAGGATTCTTTTTTGCTTACACTTTTAACAGTTTTTCTAGCTTATTTATTTTTGAATTTCTTTTTTTTTTTTTGTGTTTTCTCTTTTTAATTTATTATTTAGGTTTCTTAATTGTACAATACTATGGCCCTATTTGCTTACAATCAAATGCTTAGAAATAATACAAAAAACTAAACAGAAAAGTGCAACTAAAACAAACTTAATAAATTCTGCTTACACTTTATTGTATTTATTTAATTATTACGCCTCCAAAAACATTATATTAACGGTATTGCTAAGTGCAAAAAAAAAATTAAAGTTTATATATTTTATATATATATTTATATTTATGTGTATATGTAAAAAAAAAAATAAATATAAATATATATTAAACGAGCCACAGTTTAGGAAAACAATTGTGATGTGGGTGGCTGGATGTTCTTCTGGCTATTTACACTAGACAACACAGCACGCAAACGATCGAAATCAGCAAATCGATAATTATCGAATTGCTATAACAGCAGCGATATCTCCGCACAAGAGCTGCAGCTGTTTATGTAATGGAATTCCCATTTCCAGAGGTGTTAATGTGATGTTATTGTTAATGCTGCTGTTATTGTTGCTGTTACTGTTGCTGTTACTGTTACTGTATTGCTATAACAGCGGCAATTCCCGCATACAAGCTGCAGATGTTAACATTGAATTTCCGTTTCCAGAGCTGTTAATGTGCTGTTATGGCTGCTGTTCTTGTTATCCTGAGTACCTTGCATGACTGTACTTATTTTATGCCTAATTTGCCGTTGTTTTTGTTGTTGTTGCGGTTGTTGCTGGTCATCGGCGCTCATCTGTGTACACCATTAATTTTGCGTTGTAGCATAATTTATAATTTTTTTGTTTATATTTGTTTTAGCACAATTGTTAAGGAAAATAGAAAGAGAGAGCATATAGTTTTGGCATAAATTAGTTGATTTTCGTGTTTTTGGCATTTTCCTTGTTTATTATTGAACAACAAAAAAAAAAATTACTACGTTTGACAACACTGTTTTTTTTGGAAAACTACCGCTAAGCAACGAACTAAAGACATGTACAGTTCGATATGCTTAAAAATAAGTATTATAAGTATTATAACAATATTATATAAAATATTATAAAAGGAAGTGCAACTAAATTTTATTGTTCTCACAGAAATCATAATTGTTTAAATACTAATACAATTTTAATAAATAATTTATTTTTTTTATTTCGTTCTTATTACAAAATATTTTCAGCTTAATTGCAAAATAAAAAATTCTTTTTTTTTTTGTTTTTTTTTGTTTTTCTTGTCGTATTCTGATTTTATTAAATCCAATTTGATGTATTTACAACACACACACACATATCAAAATCATGCAAATTATGGAAAATCTTGATTGGAAATGATGCATTAAATTGTCCATTAAATACCCTATAAAAAATATCACTAAATAAATGTTAGTAAACAAATTAACATAAATGCAACAAACAAAAATTGTTGTAAGCTACAAAACAAAAAATGTAATACATAAACAAAATTTAAATGCATAAAGTAATCGGCTAGATACTTTAAGGGAATATAATATACTTTAAAAAGTATATAAAAATAAAGAGCATAAAAGGAAAAAACACTTTCAAGTTCAAGAATGTTCATGCGACAGTCAGTTTGTGATCTCGATTATCGAAATCAACGTTTTAAATTTTGAATATTTGAATTTTCAAAAAATAAACTGTATTTTCTTTAAATGAATAAATATCTTAATAGTAAAAGTAATAATAAAATTATAAATTTTCAAATTAAAAAAAAAACTTGAATTCAAAACAAAAAAGCGAATCATTGGGCATTAAAGAGATTGCTATGAGTAGTTCCAGAAAAGCTTCAACTCGCCCCAAAAAAATGGATCAAACAATTTACATCTTGTGAAATTTTCTTCCAGGCAATAAACGCTAGAAGAATTTCACTAGGATGATTCGATTATCGATTCTACATTGAAATAAATTCACTTTTAATATATTTTTGCCCATTTTCCTAAAAATGGTCTTCTAAAATTGACCGTTTGTATTCCAACGATTACACCAAGTAAGAAAAAAAGGATTGTAACATGAACTATTTTAATGCATAGAAATATATTGAATTTTTAATTTCAAACATGTTTTTCAAGCTATTTTAATATATCGAATAAAATTGTATGAACAAATTCTTGGAACAAACTAGATGGAAATATTGTCACGTTCGCGATGTTACAATTCACTTGTAAAATAAATAAAATTTTAGTTATTTATTTTTTATTTTTATTGTGGATTAACAGTATTTTTTTTCAAATTACTCGCCACATTTCGCTGACTTTCCCATTTTTCATGATGAAGTCAAAAATTTCTTTCATTTTTTGTCGCGTTCGCGATGTATTGCTTTCTTTAAATAATTCGAAAACGACAAGTCCTCAAAGCTTGTCGTTTATTAAAAAAATAGTATTGATGAAATAAATTAAAATGTTTGAAAATGTTAATTTTTGTAATCTCTTTTTCGATCCTAAAAACTACCCATGTGGAGCTTAGTATCACAATAAGTCATTTTAATGTGAATGAAAATTTTGTATCACAAAAAGTTAATTTAAAAAAAATAAAACAGAAAACTTTCCAAAATAAACTCGATATGGAATTGATTATCACAAAAAGTTGTGCGCATGAACGAACCCTTAACAAAGCAAGCACAAGTGCAACAGAGGCAGAGGAAGAACGAGAGAGAGGGGAGTGAGAGGGAGAGGGAGAGGTAGAGGTAGAGAGAGGTAGCTACTCACCTAAACATTGTGGATCCATAACGCCACCAGCTGCGCCGACGCCGCCGCCGCCGCTGCTGCTGCTGCTGCTAGAGACGAGCGACTGTTGCTGCTGTGTATTGATACCGATACCTCCGATACCGGCGATACCTGCGATGCTTCCGATGCCAATTCCTGCGCCCGATGCGGATGAGGCGGCCGCTGCTGTGGATGAGACCACGCTGCTGCTGCCGCTGCCGCCGGTACCACTGCCAATTGCTGCACCACCAGCAACATTGCCCAGACCAGCAGCAGCACCGCCTGCACCGCCACTAACAGCAGCACTACCGCCACCCGATGACGAAGAGGAGGTACCACCTCCTGCACTACCACCGCCGGTACCACCACCTATGGTACCACCACCACCGCCGGTACCACCAGCACCTGAACCTGCAGCACCTGCACCTGGAGCACCACCCGAAGATGAACCACCACCGGGTGCACCACCGGCATTCGCTGTGGCCGATGCGCCCGTAGTGTTTGTCGACTCGTCGGTAGTGCGCTTAAAGAAATTGTGTTGCAAGGCATAATATGGTGTCACTCGGGTCTTTGGATCAAAGTCCAGCATGCGCAATATCAGATCCTTGAACTTTAAATAATCCGCCACCGAATGTCCCGGCTCATCGAGACGTCTGCCCGCCGGACCGCCCGTCTCAACGCCCAAAATGTCATGCAGTTTGCGAGAACCGGGCGGTTTATATTTGCGACCGTTGAGCGTCTTCTTTAGCACATAGGATCCATCGGTGACAATCTTGTCAAAGAATTTACGCGTCTTGTGCGCCTGATCCAACAGATATTTCGGTGGCATACCGAGCACCTCGACAATCTTGTTCATCTGATCGAACTCATTGCAGCCGGAGAAAAGCGGCTCGCCCGTGTGCATCTCGACCAGAATGCAGCCCAGTGACCACATATCGATCGCCAAATCATATTGAATACCCAGCAGGACTTCGGGTGAGCGATAGAAGCGCGACTGGATGTATTGATAGATCTATAATAAGAGAAAGAGATGCAGAGATTAGTTGTGATTGAAGAAAAGTCATTAAATGTCATTAAATAATCACAAAAAGAAAGATTGATTTATTGATTGACGAGCAGAAAATTTGAGAATTCAATGAAGGATTCATTAGATATGGAATGACGATTGATTGATATGTATGATTGACTGTACATGAAATGAATCTATAGAAAAACTGGAGAAATGAATAATGGATTCATTAAATATGGACTGATTGATTGATTGACAAGAAAATAGATGAAATTAGCAATGGATTCATGATTTGATTCATTAAAGAGAACAAATTATTGATGAGCTCATTTGATATGGATTGATTGTATATGAAATGAATCTATAGAAAAACAGGAGAAATTAATAATGGATTCATTACTGATTGATTGATTGACAAGAAAATAGATGAAATTAGCGATGGATTCATTTGATACGGAAATTTATAAGTATGATTGATTGAGAAGTAAGAAGAAATGATTGATGAACTCATTAGAAATGGATTGATGATTGAAGTATAGAAAATAGGAGAATTTTGTGATTGATTGTACTTATATGAAATGAATTGTATAAAAAAACAGGAGACATTAGTGATGGATTCATTATATATGAACTGATTGATTGATTGACAGGAAAATAGATGAAACTAGCGATGGATTCATTAGATACGGAAATATAAATGTATGAAAAGAAATTATTCATGAGCTCATTTGATATGGATTGATTGATTGATGCATAGAAAATAGGAGAAATTGATGAATGATTGATGCATAGAAAATAGAAGAAATTAGTGATCTATTGATTGTATAGTATGAAATGAATTTAGTAAATGACGTATAGATAAACAGGAGAAATTCGTGAAGGATCCATTAAAAATGTATTGATTGATTGACTGACAAGTAAATAGAAGTTAGTGATTAATTGATTGAACATGGAATGATTTATTGATTTACGAAAGAAAAACAGGAGAAAATGTTTATGGATTTATTAGATATACAATATTAGTGAAAGATTGATTGGATTGGAGCGTAAAAAAGAAAAAATATTTGACTTTCTTGAATGGAAATTAGGGATGGTTTTTTTTAAAAGTGATATATGAAATGCTTGATTGACGAATATAGAACGACTCATTGGGCGTCAGATGGTACTGGAGAAAAGAGAGTGAATGGACTAGAGAGTAGTGTAAAAGAGTTGGAAAGGAGAGAGGATGGAGATGGAGGATTGGAAAACTTACGCGCTGTCCCAACTGACAGGAGCTGCCAAAGTCAACAATTTTGATGGCCGATCGTTTTGGATTGCATAGCAATATGTTCTCGGGCTTCAGATCACAGTGTATTATGTTCAGTTCGGGTGTGCTCAGGAACAATAGAGCCGTGCACAGTTGCTGCGCAAATTTGCGCGTGAGGTTCAACGAGACGCCACGGAAATTGGTGTTCCTCAGCAGATCGTATAGATTATACGATAGCAGCTCAAAAACGAGGCACAGATGATTGCGCCACATAAAATGACGCTTGAGCTTGACTAGAAATGTAAAAGAAATTAAGAACGATTAATCAGAAATCAAAATAGTTTAGTTTTTAAAACTCACCGATATAGTATTTATTTTCAGCATCCGCACGATTCATCATCTCGAGCAGTTTGACTTCGATTTGTGCCTGATTTAGGAACGGTTTCTTATTCTTAATTATCTTGATTGCCACATGGCATTGCTCCTCATGATCGTAGGCTTTAACAACCTGACCAAAACTGCCCTTGCCTGTAATTGAATCAAATCAAATCATTATTCATATATCAAATAACAATAATTATAAATCAGTAGTGTCCAACACACAGAGAGAGAATGCGTGTGTTCTATAAATAGCACATTCTGCGGCTTGTGCTCTCACGACGCGTGTGTTCGGCTTTTTGCTCGCTCACGAAGCTTCTGATTGGCTGTCAGTCGTCGAGCTGCGTTCAATGAAGAGAATGAGACAGCGCTATACTTTTATTAGACACTGCAACTGATGCTTTGCTCTCTTTACGTTGCTTTCATTTCATTTTTCCAGTGTAAAGCAGCAAAACGTTTCGTTCACTTTGTGTTTGGACACCACTGTTATAAATTATATTGATTATTATTATATTATATTTACCAATCAATGAATCAATCTCATAGCGATCCAAAAACTTTTCGCCATTCTTGATTATATAATCGTGATTATCATCATCATAGCCATCGTTATATAATTTACGCTCCTTTTTGTTGGACGAATCATCGTCTCCTTGTGTCTGCTGTGCACGGCGTTTCTTCTTCGCATAGTATACCTTTTTTTGGGATGAGTTATTATTATTATTATTTTTATTCGATGATGAGTTTGGCGACATTTTCGTTGAAAATCAATTATTATTATTTATAGTTCTAAAAAAAAATTTGTTTGTTATATATATATTCAAGTTGTGTATTCCGACTCAAAGAGCCCTAAATGTGTTCAAACTATTCTCTGTTTCCAAAAAAAAATCAAATCTGACAATTAAATCAAAGCAACTAAGATTTGAAATTGGTGCGATAACTATTGCATTGCTACTTATCGATAACAACTGTTATTTAACAGTCGACTCAAAATGGCACTTGCTCAAGTTTGCGTTAACAGCTGCGCTGAAGTTTGCGTTTAGCTGAATAAATATAAATTTTAATCTTTCTGTTTACTTATGCTTAATTCTAATTAAATTAAATTAAATTAATGCAATTAGCTTGTTTTGTGTGTGTGAGCAGAAAAAGACCACTATTAAGCATATTAATAACATTGCATTGCTACTTATCGATAATAACTGTTATTTAACAGTCGACTCAAAATGGCGCTTGCTCAAGTTTGCGTTAACAGCTGCGTTGAAGCTTGCATTTAGCTGAATAAATCTAAATGTTAATCTTTCTGTTTACTTATGCTTAATTCTAATTAAATTAAATTAATGCAATTAGCTTGTTTTTGTTACTTATTATTAATATGCTTAATAGTGGTCTATTTCTGCTCACACACACACCACGTTACATGCTGCCCTTGTCCATTCCCATATACACCCCTCCCCCTCACGCAACCTGCTCATTGGCTTTGGCGAAAAATTTGATATGCAGCTTGCTGGCTTGGCAAAAAAAAGTTGTTGCTAACGCCGCTTGCGAAAGTAGGTGCGAAAGAGTGCGCTGCTCGCTGTGTATGCAAGCAACAGAGATAGCGACGGCAAAAAGAGCGCTTTGCAGCAAACGTTGGTGTAATTCAAGTCACAGAGAGCGAAAGAGAGCAGAGAGAGAGAGAGCGCGCGCGAATTTCAACAACGCCTAAAAGACGGCTGCACAAATTGTTGTAGAAATATTCATGGGGAGCGGCGTCGACGCCGGCGTCGTCGTCGTTGCGAGAGCAATGCTCGAAAATGGGTGTATGCCGGTGAAGACGTCGACGTCAGCGACGCAGCTCAGCTGGCTGTTGCGTCGACTGCGACGCCGACTGTTGTTGTTGTTGTCTGGCAATGACGTTTTCTAAGCTCAACGACAGCGTCACAGTTAATCGCCTCTCTCTCTCTCTCTCTCTCTCTGGGTGGGCAAAAGTGTAGCATACAATGCTGCGACTGCGACGTCGATGCCTGCATATGCGCTGATAAGACTGTAAAAAGGCCACACACACACACACACACACACACACACACACACACACACACACTAACAATGTAACAAGTAAGCCGGCGCATACATTCATTCCCCCTCCCTTTCACTCTCCCCTTATTTCTGCACTACAAACTCTGTGTGTGTGTGTGTGTGTGCAACAATTTGTCGGCCAATTAATCGTTGCTGATAATGATGATTGTGTTATTAGCACAACATGCCAAGGTGTGACCATCATCAGCGTTATCATTATCATTCACACTTTTCGTCATCGTCATCGCCAACATTATCATCATCTTCGTTATCGCTATCGACATGTTCATTAGCAGTCTTGACTTTCACTCTAACCTCAATAGACAAACATCTCTTTTGCACGTTTTGCACGTTGTTTTTTTGCTTCTGTTTTCTAGCATTTCATACAGTTTTATGTATTTCATTTTGTTTGCTTTCATTTCTCCATTTCATGCGTATTAATTTTATTTTGCAACGACTCTAATTTATGCGATAAATATTTATATCAATAAATAATTTTAAGATCGATAAGTTTATGAGTTGTTTTTAGCCGTTGTTTTTATGCACTCACACTCTACTGGCACCACTACTGCTGAAGTAGTAGGCCTGTTCGCCTGGGGCAGCTCATGACATTTTAAGGCAGGGCCCCCAGTCCCCGAACAAGCAAGTAAAATTATCAAAACAGTTGCCTAACTAAATGTATGTTGATGTTATCGGTATTTTTGTTGTAAAAAATATGAACTAAATATACATTTAATATCGAAATCTTGTCTAGTTTGCTACTTGCAAAAATCGAACAAATTAATAGATAAAATTAAACAAATTAAAAAATATGAAATAAATATACACTTAATATCGAAATCTTGTCTAGTTTGCTACTTGCAAAAATCTAACAAATTAATAGATAAAGATCTGCTGTAGCTGCATTTTATTGTTATCGGAGAGTTTTTCACTGAAGAATCGAATTTGTTTTTATGCTACATTTGTCTCCGATCTCTTTGCTGATCTCTATACGTATTTTTAACGGCTTTGGGGAACTTGGGAACTTGGCAAATTTTAGATTGCGTGTCCGTCAACAAGATGCATCGATGCCAAATTGATGAGGCGAGGTCGGAAGCGAGGTCAGGGACAGAAGACGGTAGACAGGGGAACTGTAGACAGAGCACGCGCCGGCTGAAACTGAAACTATGCCAAGGAGTGAGGAGAGGCGAAAATAGGAAGATAGTTGAGCTGGTGATGTGTTTAAAAAAATACAAACTATTTGTATCATTAATATTTCAATTTAAGAATTATTATTGTTAATCGATATTTCTGACAAAGAAATTATCGACATTATATAAAAAAAATCTATTTTGACAAAAATACTGATCGATAATATTTCGATATGCAAATTATTATTTTTGCTCGATATTATTGACAAAGAAACTATCGACATATAAAAAAAATCTATTTTGACAAAAATATTGATCGATAATATTTCGATACGCAAATTATTATTTTTACTCAATATTATTGACAAAGAAATTATCGACATTATATAAAAAAAATATATTTTGACAAAAATATTGATCGATAATATTTCGATATGCAAATTATTATTTTTACTCGATATTATTGACAAAGAAGTTATCGACATTATATAAAAAAAATCTATTTTGACAAAAATATTGATCGATAATATTTCGATACGCAAATTATTATTTTTACTCAATATTATTGACAAAGAAATTATCGACATTATATAAAAAAAATATATTTTGACAAAAATATTGATCGATAATATTTCGATATGCAAATTATTATTTTTACTCGATATGATTGGCAAAGAAATTATCGACATTATATTAAAAAAATATTGATCGATAATATTTCGATATGCAAATTATTATTTTACTCGATATTATTGACAAAGAAGTTATTGACATTATATAAAATAAAATCTATTTTGACAACAATTTTATATTGTGTTGTATAAAAAGCCAAGGATAAAAACAACGACTAAAAAAATATCGATATTTCCAACGGCATCCCTAGAAGAGGTGATAGGAGGTATGGTGATATGGTGACTTACCTCATTGATGTGCTTGTAGGTCTTTATCAGATCGACGCTCAGCTTGCGCAGTGGTGCCATGGCCGGATCTCGAAAGTGTGTGGGAATGCGAGCTTGCATTGCTCGCACCTCCGACGAAGACGAAGGACTAGAGTGCTGCACGGTAGACAAGATAAGCGAGAGAAAAGAGAAAGAGAGAGGGATTAATAAGTGATTGGGATATTTCTTTTGAGCAGGGTTTTAAGCCAAACCGAATATCGATGTCAGTTACTTTTTCGGCTAACGGTTTTTTTTGATTTCGGTACACAAAAAAATATTAAAATTTTTAAATATTTGTTTGAAATTTTTAAAGAATTAATTCATTTTATGGAGATCAATATATAAATTAAATTAATGCAGAACTAAAAATCAAATTTGGTTTTTAAAGCACGATGATTACATCTTAACAAAGTAATTAAATGCATTAATCGGTTTCTTAACGGTTATTTCGGTTTGAATAAATTCCATTTTTCGGTATCGGTATAATAAAAGAGTTTTATTTCAGTTACGATTACCAATTTCCAATTGGTTAATACCGGTTAACGGTTACGGTAACGATTTTAAGCCCTGATTTTTAGTATAAGCTGCAGTCTAATCAAATAAAAACATTGCATAAATCTAACTTCAGTTTTTTCAACTAAATATGGATTTTGTATCGGATGGGATACAAAACCTCAAACTATAATTTTTTAATTTAAATGAAAAAATTGATTAAAATATATAATTTTTTTTTAGTTTCAATCATAAAATTTTAGATACAAGTTTATTGCATTTCATAAATACACAGACCTAAAAATGCTTCATCTCAGATTGTTCGCAATTATTCAAATCATTTTATAAATTTCAGTTGTGTAATTTTTGTTGTGAATTGATAAGTTTTGATTGATTGATTGATTACACTTACATGATGCATGACATCACGATGCGTGGCGGGGAGTTCCTCTTCGACCACAAAGCGTCCGTAGAGCGGTGCATGTCTCTGTCTTCCCCCGCTCCCGCTGCCCTGCGATGTGTCCACGGCGCCCGCACTGGATCCATATCCAGCGGATACTACGAAAAAAAAAAGGAAAAAGGAAGAGAAAAACAGATAATGAGTACACAGAGAAAAAGAAAACATCATCAATACTTAAACAATATTCTTGAAACAAATACAAATTACTAAAAGAGGAGCACTAAAATTCTTAAACCAAGTACTAACAATCTTGATATAAGCACAACGAATCTTGAATTTAGTTAAACTCTAGAATTACTAGCAATAAGTAGCAAAACTCTTAATTCAAGCTTGGGACTTAATTTCGTAAAAATTTAATGAAGCACTTTATTTCTTATATCGTTTTTACGATCGCTGGCCTATAATTCCCAAATGGTTCTGGCTTGTCTGCTTATGGGATCAGTTCGATTGACACTAAAGATATTTTTTTTAAGAAATCATAATTTTACTATAAGTCTAAAAATACTTAAATGCTTGGATTTCGCACTTTAAATAAGATTGAAATACTTAACTTAAGAAACTGTAATCTTAGTGGGAAATCATACTTGATTTTTTCCCTATGTGTAATGACTTAATGAGTCAGGGAGACAGAGAAAGAGAGAGGGAATGAGAAGGTTTTTGGTTTGGATGGTTCATTGACCGCGCGTTCTTTAATTTCCCTGGGTCCACAACAACAAATGTTGCACCTGACGACGTGTCGTGTGACGTGTGTCGCACACCTGAGGCTGTTGCCAATTCAAAAACGACCGAAAAGCGACCCCAAAAATACACGTTTTCTATTCTAAATTTATAACTAGACGCCCAAATGGTATAGGGACCAAATATTACACAATATGCAAGCATCGAAATAGTTTTAGTTGTTGCTGTCTCTCTGTTTTGCTCCGAGTCAAAAATAGCACACCAACAAAAAATGCAAAAAGGCAACAGCGCAGGGAATAAAATGAAACGCAGGCGATAGAAACTGATATTGCATTTCGCAACATTTAAAAGAAAAACAAAAAATAAACTAAAAAGAAAATTGACATCGCTTTCCACAGTTTTCCCTGCAGTTTACCTCCCATTTTATCACTATTTTCAATTTTATTCCACACTGACATTTTTCTCGTTTAGATTACTATTCGTGTTACTATTCTAGCTTAAAAAAAGCTTTCTAAAGCTGTTTTCACTCAAGTGAAACTGAGTTTTAAAACCATAAAAAAGAACAACATGCAGAAGCTTTCAAGAGCTTTTCAAAGTTACTTGACAAAGATTTAATCTTTTAAACTATTTCGCATATATCAACAACAGCTCACAACATATAAAGAAAGCTCCTTAAATTGTAAAAGCTTTTCACTGTAAACTGAAAGCTCCTTAAATTGTAAAAGCTCTTCACTATAAACTGCAAATTTTCTTAACAACTTTAAGCTTTTAATAAACATGCTCTCATTTACTTTTTAAGCCTATTACAGGCTGATCTTTAGAAATGATTGTGCTTTCTTAAGCTGTATTCACTAAGCTTTAATCTTCAAGCATAAATACTTCGTAATATATTATTGAACACAAAGCTTTACATCTATTTAGAGTGATTTAAGACAAAGCTTTACATCTATTAAGAGTGAAGTGCGATTTTAAATGCTTCCTTTGCACTGAAAACTGAAAACAAGCTTTCTTAAGCAAAAGCCTTACATAGAAATATAAGTTTTAATGTTCTTTTAGCTGATTTCTTAACTAAAACGTATATACTAAAGTTTACAAAAGCTTTTCAAGCTATCTGAGAAGTATCAATAGACTTTAGCGAAGAGAAGAATTACAAAAAAAAAACTGAAACACACTCCCTTTTGTATTGAGTGTGTTCTTAATATTTTAGCATAATTTCTTAAACTTAAGCTTACAGCTGTGATGATGATGATGATTGCTGTCGCATCGATCGATTGTTTGACTGAGCGTTGATTGAGCTACTGTTGGCTTAAAGGAAGAAGAAGTGGAATTGGCAATGCCAATACCATCAAAATTCTTCACCGAATGCTGACAATCGATCTGGGCCAAATAATGCCCAGGTTGCTGTTGCTGTTTCTGTTGCAATTGCAATTGCAGCTGCAACTGATAATGGGTTGCCACCAACTCATCATTCCCCCCCAACCCATTTCCATTCCTATTTCCATTTCCATTGCAATTTCCATTGCTCCAGTTGCGTGCATAGGACGGACGTTGTTGAAGTTGTCGTTGTTGTTGCTGCTCTTGATTCGGATAATTCGAATAATTCGGATAATTGTAGTGCCAATCGGTATCGGAACCGGTCACAAGTTGCCCATCGCCGGTTGCCAGAGTTGCCATTGTTGGCGGTGTCGCCTCATGGGCTCCGTTCATTGACTGCCAGTAGATCAAAGCGGTTGACATTTTCGACAGTTGACAGCTCACTTTATATTTTTATTAAAAGTCTATTTAAATATATAATTTACTTCCTTATGCTTTTAGCTTTTTGTTGTCTTTTTTCTTTCAATTTGATTTGTTCACCAAAAAAAAAACAAACACTTTTTAATTGTTAATATTATTATTGTTTGTCGAGCGACTTCCACAATTTATGCACTCTTTTCATTTTTATTCAATTCTATTTACAGTCAATTATATCTACTATATCTATATATAAACACATTTATATGTATATAAATATATATATCTTTGCTGACTACTCGCGCGATCTGCGTCGCGTGAAATTTCAACGCAAACTGCGTCAATTTCTTTTTTAGCTTCTGTCCCCAAAGTCGCCAAAGATGCGACAACGTCTGTTTTATTTATATGCTGTCGATTTTTATCGTTGTCGTTGTCGTTGCATTTCTTCTTCCGCTGCCAATTCGGCAAATGCGAACGACAAAAAAATAAGAAGCGAATGCTGACGATTTTGACCAGCGTGAGAGAGTGAGAAGAGAAGAGATCTCTCTCTCCAAGTTAATCGAGAGAGCAGGAAATGCACTCGGAACCCAACAAAATGCAGCTGCTCTTTGAGGGATCCATGTGAGCTTTTTAGCTCCTTTTTTTATAGCTTTTTTTTATAGCTTTTAAGCTGTCCATAGCGTCAGCTGTGAGCTTTGTCAGCTTTAAGGCTACATTTATTTAGCCGAGAAATATGAAATAGAGTTGTCAGAGCTCCAGAATTTTTTTTTTTAATTTTCTGTTAGAGTTGCCAACTGTTTACAGTTAATGTAATAAGTTTAAGCTTTCCACTTAAAACTTTTGCTTTTTACTAACCAAAGTTGTCAATTTTTTCACATTATGCTTCGATCAGATATTTCAATACTTAAAAAGCATTAAAGGAAAATTTTGTAACTAGAGTTGCCATCTTTCAGCATTATTTTTACATTATTTCACGGCCAGAGTTGCCAAGCAACAGCATTACAATTTTTTGGAGCTCACCTAATTAGCTGTAAATTATTTCTTACTTGTTTTTTACTGGCCAGAGTTGTCACACTTTGCGTATTATGCCTTATTAGCATGTATCTTGAGCTTTAAAGCTCTTTATAACATCCTTATAAATGCAGAGTTGTCAAATCATTTGCACAACCTTATCTCCAGTGCATTTATATATGATTTTCCAAGAATTTAGATAAACTTTTGTTAAAGAAACAACAACTGGCCCGACAGCTGTTTTTACCAAATTCCAATTGATTTCCTTTACTTTTCTTTCTTTTCTTCTTTTTAGTTTTTTTCAATAGCAAAATATTTCAGGGCATTTTAGATAAGAACAAAATTCCAATGCAATCACAGCTGACTAAACGTGAGATTGACGCCATTTCACACACATGCCAAACAGATGCCATTGCTGTATGTTGCCTGTAGTTATTGAAATGCCCAAGGAGAGTATCAAAAAGATGTAAACAGAGAAACTTTGAGGAGATATTTGGAAGGGAATGACAAGAAAACATGTCCTCAATATTCCTCTTTTTTTCAGCACAACTATTTCGAGATACTTTGGTCATCTACATTTGCTTGTAAAATAATTATTACATTATTAAGCATAATATCCAGTAGTTGAAAATATTTTGGACGCTCAAAATGTTCGATGTTTTGATTTCGGACCTTTCAGAATTCAGTGTGACAGCATAATACCAAAAATCATTAAAAAGTTGAGAGATTGTTGGTCTTATGCTGCTGTGGTCACACTGTTGCGTCAACTGTGCACATAATATAAATCAATTATATTAAATTGAAAATAATTGAAGAATGAAAATGGACAATACGGTCATAAGACAATTGGTAGCAACTAATACCCTAATTATGGGATTAATGACCACTTATATTGTACTAAAAGAGGTTAGATCCCACAGGATCGGTCTGTGTTGCACCTCTTCTATTAATTTAATTCGTTCTTCATTGTCAAAGAGCTCAATGCGGCTCTTATTTTGTTGCTTATTTGGCTCCATTGCTGCTCAAAATGATTTCGACTAGTCGAAACACTGAACGAATCGATGTTTTGAAAGGTCAAAAAAAATAGCTGCCAGCTGTCATTAGAGTGTTGTAAAACACCCAAAAATTTTCTGAGCTGCCCAAATTTAGGTACTGGATACAAGGGTTTAGAAATAGCCTTACAAAATAATTTCGAGCCAGTTTGCAATCCTTTTTTTTATATGGAGTTGATACCTTTCAAACTGGTTTTTCAACAACTATGCTTTAAATTAAAATGAAATAGAATAGAGTAAATGAGGGCTGTTTAAACACAATAGCACAACAACAACACACAAAGATCAGCTTTACAGCTATTTTGTCACTTTTGCGTCTTAGAATTCTCAACTGGTTCTGGTGTCTCAAAGATGACATAAGACTCGGATCGCTGGTCAAGTCAGCAACAACAACAACAAAAAGATTGGCATCTCTTCAAACAAATCTTGCATATTGACATATATTAGACCTATATTTCACACATATCTCTAGTCAATTTGACTTTCTCTTACTCTTACTATCTTTCATTCTATCCGCACCAACTATTTTTCTATAACTTTATCTTTATTTCTATCTACATATCTTAAAAATATCTCAAAATTGTTATTAAATTTTTTGATAAGTCGATTTTTCTGCAGAATGTTATTTTTGAACAATGCATGATCTCTTATTAAGTTCTGCAATTTCAATAATTGATTTATTTAACTCTTGGTATCAAAGTTAGGCCCTCAATGTATTTCTGGCAATTCTTCTTGTCAAATCCCAACCACATAGAGGGTAACTTTTGGTCGAGAATTTCGATTTTGACATAGGACATTCTCCAATGGGTTGCAAATATAATATTTCTTTTTTCTTTAGCATAAGTTACGTGTCCGACTCTCTCTCTCTCTCTATCTCTATCTCTGTCTATGAATGTTTATTAATAAATCTTGATCTCCTGCTTGATTCCTTCTTCTTTATATATCTCTCTCTCTCTCTCTCTGTCTGTCTGTCTCTTTCCTGGCCTGCATTTCGATAATGATGATAATAATGTGATGCAGGCAAGTGCGCACTTTATTTATAGGCAGAGGTGTCTCTGATCTGTTTTGGTTCGTGCGAGGGTTAATTTAAATGTTTCAAAACAAACCAAAAAGCATACTTATTATCAGTTGAGTCTAGTTTAATTCTGATTGAATTAAGTTTGAATTGTCAGGGATGTTTTACAGCATTAACATATATCATATAGCATTAACACATCATATAACATATATCGCCTATGTTAATCTAATGTTATTTCAATCTTATGTTAATCTAACATATGTTAATCTAACATATGTTAATCTAACTTATGTTAATCTAACATATGTTAATCTAACATGTTAATCTAACATATGTTAATCTAACATATGTTAATCTAACATATGTTAATCTAACATATGTCAAACACAGTTATCGCTATATTCACAATAATCCTTAAGTATAAACATTTGCAGTGACTTCCACACATTAAATGTGTTAAATTCTCAACTTCTTCGGTTTTCTTGGCTAATATTAGTGATGATATTGACATTCCCCTAGGGAATCGGTTAAGTTTTTACGAACTTATGACAGTTTAAATTTGTTGAACAATAAAATATTCAAACATTTTTATTTCCTACATTACTATATTATATATTATTACAAAGAGTATTGTTTAACAAGACTTATAGCATAGACAAGTATTTACATATGACTAATCTACATAAGAATTTGACTTAATACAATCAATTCATACAAGAAATGCATCAATTGAAATAATTAAATATAGAACCATACAAGCTTTATATTTATAATTGTTAATTTAATTATAATTACTTAGGAATTATTGTGAACAGAATTATTGTTAACATAAGATTGGATTAACATTAGATTAACATAAGCGATAAATATTATAACATATCCCTGGCAACTGTCTTTAACATGTGTGCTAGATTAAAATAAGCGATTAATGTTATATGATGCGTTAATGTTAATTAAATATAAATATGTATATGTATTTATATTTATATATGTTGGAACTGCCCTCGTGCTGTGGTTGTCGTCGGCCCAAAAATAGTTTCGATGACATTTTTTGCCGCAACGTACCACAGAAATGTGCGGCAGCAGAGAAGGGAACAATATGGAAGGCAAGAGAGTGAAAGAGAGAGAGTGAAAGAGAGAGAGAGAGGGAGAGAGGGGTAGTGATTGCAATATTGCGATGCTGAAATGCGGGAAACTAAAGGAATGTTATCACTATACTGGATTACTAAAGGCTATCGCCCACATCCGGTTGAGTTGAGTTGAGGGAAAGCTGTCGTCGTGACTGTGACTCATGAATGACCCCATGAATGATTGCAATTGTTTGCGTCTTCTCTGCTTCTTCTTTCACCTATTGCCTTGTTGTTGTTGTTGTTGTTGTTATTGTTGTGGGCTGAGAATTTACAAACACTTGACAAATTGAGGAACAGACGGCGCCACCGTGTGATATCGCAATTCGTGGAATGGAATGCACTAAACAATTCAATTGGCAACTTTGGAGTCATCGTTTTATTACTTGAATTGAAGCTCCACCCCCATTCTAAATGACCAAGAAAGAAAGGTGAGTGGTGATAAGACCGCAAGGATGAGCGAGACAGCAACAGGTGCAGGTAGACAAAAGATCGCAGTTACAGAACTCAGAGCTGTTGTGCTATTCTTTTGGTCATGTTATGGCAATTTTAGATGTTTAAGGATCTGACATACAGAGTGGAGACTATAAATGTTATAGCAATTCTGTTAATAACAGAAACAGAGAAGAGAGTAGGAGATAGGTAAATGGGTATACAAAAGATCGCAGTTACAGAACTCAACTGGAATGCTACTCTTTTGATAATGTTATGGCAATTTTAAATGTTTAAGGATCTAACATACAGACTGGAGACTGAAAATGACTACACATGTTATGGCAATCCTGTTAACATAAAAGAGAAACAAGGTAAAGAAACAGAGTAGAGTAGGAGAAAAGGAAATGTGTGGACAAAAGATCGCAGTTACAGTACTCTGAACTGTTATACTACTCTTTTGATAACGTTATGGCAATTTTAAATGTTTAAGGATCTAACATACAGACGGGAGACTGCAAATGTTATAGCAATTCTGTTAATAACAGAAACAGAGAAGAGAGTAGGAGATGGGTAAATGGGTATACAAAAGATCGCAGTTACAGAACTCAACTGGAATGCTACTCTTTTGATAATGTTATGGCAATTTTAAATGTTTAAGGATCTAACATACAGACTGGAGACTATAAATGCTATAGCAGTCCTGTTAACATATGTATAACATTAACATTAATTAACATTAGCAAATAAGAGAAACAAGCTAAAGAAACAGAGTTAAGAGTAGGAGAAGGGTAAATGGGTAGACAAAAGATCGCAATTGCAGAACTCAGAGCTGTTATGCTACTCTCTTGGCAATGTTAAATTTTTAAGCTAAATATGTTATAGCAATCCTGTTAGCATATGTATAAGAGAGACTACAAATGTTATAGCAATCCTGTTAGCATTTAAGAGAGACAAGCTCAAGAAAAAGAGATCAAGTGTATCAAGTGGGGGGTTTCCTTTCTTGTTTTGTTTACATTTGTAATTCATACATTTATGGTTTACTTACATTTCTGTTTGTTCTTATCCATAACGGCGCCGCTATTCGTATCCTCCAATCTATACATGTGGCTGCTGTTGTTGTTTGTTTAATGTTTAATGATGAAATGTTAAATGTAGTATATACCTAGATATAGGTATATATATGTATATATATTCAGTTTATAGATATATATATATATATATATCGATGTGTTGATGTTATGTATATATAAATATATATTGCGTTATTTGATCATAAATTGTAAATGTTTACTTAAATTTGTTATTATTTTCTTTTTGTTTTATTTTACTTTGTTGATTTGGTTGATGTTGTTGTTGTTGTTTTCGCGTAAATTCAATTAAATTATTATTATTAAATTAACCGTTGTTAATTAGTTTTCTCTCGTTGTATATATATATTTATATTATGTATATATAATTTATTTGTATTTGGGGTTTTTTATTCAAATACTTTTTGCATATATGGTATGTGTATATATATATGTCATATATGTATGTGTGTTAATTTAAGTTATATATTGTAATTTATTTTTCGTTCGCTTGTTGTTGTTGTTGATTTGTTTTTATTTATTTATTTTAAAGTAATGAACACACTTTTTAAGTCTTTTGTTGGATTTGCTTTGAATGTTATGTATGTTATGTCTATGTTATGTTATGTTGCTGTTATGTTATGTTGCTGTTATGATAATGTTAATGCTACTGCTGTTATTGCTGCTGCTTCTGTTGTTGTTTTTGTTATGCACACGTTTTTGTTGCTTCTTAATGTGCAATTTTAATGATGATGACGTTGCGTTTTTTTCATTTATTTACCGTTGCTTTGTACACACACACAAACACACGCACACAGTTCATAGCATTGCAATAACAATGCAAATCCATTGCACACACACACACCCACCGACCCGAGCTATGCGTGTGCGTGTGCAAGGAAAACAAAAACAACGCACAAAACTCTCACTCTCTCTATCACACGCACAAACAGCAGAAATGTGAGCCGAAGAGAGCAGAGTGACACACACACACAGAGAGAGAGAGAGAGAGAGCGGTAAAGACAGTGAGGCGGCGAGTGCCAAAAAGGATTTGTTTTTTTTTGTTTTCGCCTTAAGTTATAGTTGTTGTCGTGAGTTTATTGTTGTTGTTGATCTTATTTTTGCTGCTGGTTCTTTCGCAATTATAATTATTATTATTTGTATTATTATGATTGTTGTTGTTGTTAATACAAAGTACTGCTGTGCACATTTTGCATGGGAACAAACATTTCACGAGAGAGAGGCCAAAAACAAATTAACAACTCACACACAAATTACACGCACGACTTATTAACTTTTTGAACACAGTTGTTGTTTGATGGTTTCTCTTCAGTTGTTGTTGTATTGGTTTTCGGTCTTGTTGTTGTTGTTGTTGTTGCTTCAATGAGCTGTAGATGTCGTCGTCGAGAGCTGCAAAGAGAAACAGAATAAAAAAAAGGCTTAGTTGGTCATTTTATAAACAAAACATTACACACACACACACATGCATATGTGTATGTGTATGCAAAGTGCAATAATTCAATAACATTTTGCGCGGCGCAAAAGAAAAAAACCACATAAAGCAAAAACACGCGCTGTTCACACGCTGGACTCAAAGAACTCACACACAGACATACATATATACTTTCTCTTGCGCTCTCTCTCTCTCGCTCTTTGTCAAGTAAACGCTCTCTCTTTGGTCGTGCGCTCGCAGCTCGGCAGGTGAACGAACGACACGCGACGCAAGTGGCGCTCTCTCTCTCTCTCTCTCTATGTACGTATGTGTGTGTTCATGTGTATGTCTGTAGAACGCGAGGTTCTAACAACTTTGAGCCATGAGAGCGCAAGTTCAACATGTCTAGCTTGAGCGCCACGCGCACACACACACAGACACAGCAGTGTGACTTAAAGCTCTGTGCTATGACATACAGCTGTTAAGCGCCTGTTGTTACCAGGCAAAAAAAGCGTTTTATTTTTGCAAATTTTAATTAGATGTGTTGCGTGTTTGCAAATGTTTTAATGAGTTTAACACAGTCAACTTACTTGGGCACATACACTCATCCATACAGAGAGGCAGCTGTGTTGCCAGAACTTCAAGGGCTTAAATAGCTAATCTGATCAATAAATGTAATGTAATGTAGCTAGAAAAAGAATTTAAAAAAACATAAGCAATCCAAAAATTGCATTCAAAAATTTTACTAGTAATTTTTATTTTTATTTTAAGCTATCTAGCTATCTTAAAAAATAGCTTAATAATTTTAGGAAAATAGTCCGATTTCCAGCAATTGCAAAGTCTAGCTATAAATGAGCTAAGACTGGCAACACTGAACCGATTCACACACACACAGAGTCTCGTGTCTACTGCATATGTACATATTTATATATTGTATGTATGTTTGCAAGTAGAGTGAGCGGCAAATTCGCTTTGCTTTTAGCGGTGAAAGTGGCCGTCAAGCTTTTTTAACTGTTTGTTGTTGTTGTTATTGTTGTTATTCTGACATATTTTGGCATTTGTTTTCACATTTGTTGTGTTTATTGCCCCGTTGCCATGCAAATACAGGCAGCGTTGCCACACTGTCGCAATTCTGCAGAAGACATTATTCACACACACACACATACACAGACATTATTTTTGCCGGCTGGCGGCAAAAAAAAAGTTCAGTGCATAAACCCAGAAAAGAAAAAAAAACAAACCAGTTCCATCGCATGAATGATTCGTTCTGATTCTGATTCACACGGTACAAAAAAAAGGAAAGAAAAAAGCATTTGGCGGATGCGTCACGTCGCGACGACATTCAAATGGCATCTGATAGTCATCGCCAAGCACAAAGCACAGTGAGCACTGGCCAACATGCAACACTTCAAGTTGAGTTTCGAGTGGCATCAAAAATCACAGTCACTGTCGTTGTTTTTTGCGTTCCTTTCTTATCAATTTGCACGAGTTTTACTTGTAACCAAACCGATCGCGATCGCTGTGACGTCACAAATGGTCGCATACGACCAGTGATGCCAGATTTTCGAAAAAAAAGCTTAATTAAGCTGAAAAAAATCGCTGTTGTTTTTTTATGCCTATTTAATTAATCAAATTAATTTTAAAATTGATTAAATTTTATCATATTCCATTAGAAATAGAACAAAGCGGTTTAATTTATATTTAAATTAATTTATTATTTTAGAAAATTTGCCTATAATTATTAATTCTGTTAAAAATTGAAATAAATGCCGATTTTTGTGACTCTGAAAATATGTACCAAAAATAAAATTTCTGTTTGCCAGTTTTTCACTTAAAAAAAAAAGTCAGATTAACCGACAACACTGATGCATGCATACATACATAAGTAATTGTATACGTGCGTCTGTGTGTGTGTGTTTTGTATTTTTAGTCAGGCAGCAACAAATTTTGCATGCATCATAATTTATTTTTGGTCAACGATTCAAAAATTCAAATTGTGCCCCACGCACAGAATCCCACACAACGTCGACGTCAACGTCGACGACGACAGCGACTGCGACGACGGCGACGACGGCGCGCCAATTAACTTTCCATGCGCAGCTGGCAACTTTGAATTTTGTGGGTGGTCGCTCTTTCTGCACCCCTTCCCCCAGCTCTTTCTCTCTCTTTCTCGCACTCCCTGTTGCCACAGGCGAGTGCATGCATTAGTTTTAAAAACTAAAAGAAAACTTTACGATCCACCAAACGATGTTTGACGTCACCGCAGCGTGAGTGAGCAAGAGCGCGTGCTTCTGCTTTCGCTTTGCACTCTCCCCTCGTTCCCATTCCCGCCTCTCCTTTTCATCTACTCTTTGTGCGCCAACGCCACCCACCAACCAACAACAACAAGAACAACAACAGGGCACGCATGCTCTAGCCGAAGAAGCGCGCGTCATGCGTGACCCAAATAGTTGCGCTGCCAACTGCGCTGCTGCGGCTGACGCTGCTTGAATTTCAATCGGGAACCGTTATGATTATAGTTTTGAAAATTCAAAAATTACTTCTTTTTTTTTAAGTAAAAACTAGCTATCATTAAATTACAATTTTATTTGAGATTTCTATATTTTTCTTAAATTATAATTAGATTTTCCAATTTATTATTGAAAATAAAAGTTGTTCCAAAATTGGAATTATTTCATATTTATTTTATTAAAATAAACATAATATTTAAAAATTAATTAATTTAAAAGAAATAAAATGCAAAATATCTTTGCTATCTTCAATGTTTTAATTTATCTTAAACCAATCTTTTAATTTTTTTAATAAGTTTAGCTTATATATTTATCTATCTACATATTTTAAAATCTTTTATTTATTATATTATATTCTGTTTAATTTAATAAATCATAATTTGTGTTTGTCGTTTTTTTCTGCTCTTATTTTTTTGACTATGATTAAATCAAATCAATTCAAATTAAATTAAATATTAAAATATTTAGACACACACACACACACGCACAAGTCGAAAAGTCTTTTGCGCAACATGTGGGCGAGAGACAACAAAAACAACAAATACATTTCACTTATTGAATATGATGCGTGTGTCTGTGTGTTGCTCTCTCTCTCTCTCTCCCTCTCTCTTTGTGTGTGTGTGTGTGTGTGTGAGTGTGTTCCCGTTTCTTGTTTTTACGCGCGCTTTGTACTAAAAATACTTTGTAGGCGTTTTTGCTGCTGGCGCTGATTAGCCACAAAATAAAAAAAATAACACAACAACAACAAAAAAAAGAAATTGTATTTCTTCTTTGCACTTTTTTTTTTGAAAGCATATTTTCTTTTACTTTTTAATTTAATGGGGGATTGCGCAAGTGAGGCAGAGAGAGAAAGAGAGAGAGCGAGAGAGCAGTATGAGTAAATGCTTTTTCTTTTGTCTTGTTTGTTTCTTCTTTTGCCCAAGTGCGTAACGGAATAAACGCTGGCCACAAAACAAACACAGACAAACACTCACTCACTCACACAGCAACAACAGCAACAACAACAGCATTTACAATCTCGCTTCGCTTTATTATACACTCTCTTACATTTGTATTTTATTTATTTATATTCTTTTTTGCCATGTTTGGTTCAAAGTTCAATGACCGATTTCGCCGCAAAAACGAATTCGGCGGCGCAGTCGCAAAAAGTCGCCGCAAGCTTTGTTTGCGCTATTGTCGCTGATTCTTTCTGGTTCCTGTTTGCTTGCTAAACACACACACACACACACACATACACACACAAGGTCAACGCAATAATAAATTTAACTTTTTTTGCCCAAAACGCAAAAGCACAAATAATAAGTATTAATTAAAGAAACAATAAAAACAAAGCTCTGACAATTAAAATCTCTAATGTGTGTGTGTGCAACCCTGAAATGGCAGCCCTGCAAGTGTCAAAAACATACATAAATCGATAGAAATTTATTATCGAATTCCTACGTCAAATTTGTACCCATTACTAAAATCAAAGCTCTTTTCTCTCTTTTCTTCATATGCATATGTGACGTCTGTGTGTGTGTGTGTGTGTGTGTGTGTGTGTAAGAGTGACGGCGACGCATCGCTTTGACACTGGCATTGAAATTGCTAGGCGACGGCACCAACAACAACAACAACATCATTGAACGATCGCGCCAACAACAACAACAATTGCAGCAAGCAGAATAAATTCCAATTCCAATTGGATATTTCCGACTCTTGACTCTTTCTCTCTGTCTCTCTCACTCTCTGCGAAATTGCGAAATTCCAAGAATTTTTGTTTATATTATTACTGTATTATTGTTATTATTTTGGTTTACTTTACACACACATCTGTGTTGCCATTTAAGCTATTTTACAACTAGGCGGCCTTTTTTTGTAATTACAAAAGCTAGAAAAAGCTAGATTTTAAGAAATGCAATTAGCTTTTTCAAAAATTGATTTAAATTGAAAAAAAAATTTCATAAATTTAAAATGCAATAATTTGTTAAAACTTAAATTTTCAAGTTATAAACTTTACATAAAACAAATAAAAAAATTTAGTATTTATGAAATTTGTTTGTAATTGTCATTTGTCATTTCTAGCTAAATTTGTTGATCAATTTAGCTATTTTGCAACTTGACAATTCTGACATCATTAGCAGACACACACATGCATATGCATACATGCAATCAATCGACTGCACGCTCTCACTCTCTCTCTCTCACTCACTTACACTCTTTGCCCCTCTCGCTTTTGCTCTCTGCCGCCGGCTATCACTTGCTTGCGCGCTGATTAGAATAATAACACAACAAAAGAAATGACGTTCTTTTTTTTATTGGGAATACTTTCACCTCCTCTTCATTATTATCAACATCCTACATGACAATGACGTGACGGTTTTTGTTGTCTATGCGTGTGTGTGTGTGTGTGAGTTGAAGCGCAGTTTTTCAGCTAACGCCACCCACCGACAACTGCGAAGGCGAACTTTGACAGCGACAGCGACAGCAACAACAACGACGACGACGACGTCGGCAGCACGTGTAAAGCGCTGCTGTCAACTTTTGTTTTGAGTGCTTTTCGTGTGATTGAGCGATGACAAGAGAGGCGTCAAATATCTCTCTCTCCATCTCCCCACCACCCACAGACTCTCTCACGTGTTTTGTGCTGGCGTTGTTGTTGCTGTTGTTGTTCTTGTTGCTGTTCATTGTGTCTGTTGTTATTTGATTTGGCAGCGTCGTCATCGCAGTTTGCTGCGCAATAAAAATAATAAAAACGCAAACGCCAATGAATTTGTACTTAAAACGCATTTCCACTAATCTGCGCTTTTATTGTCATCAAGTGGCGCGCACAGGTGAAAAACCAACAACAACAACAATAACAAAAACAGCCACAGGCCACAACATAAAGTGCATTGATCTTCCCACCCGCTCTAACATGTAAAAAAAGTGCATTATGTTAGCATTAACAGTGCTCGCTTATAACATATGTTGTGTCCTATGTTAATTAACGCATTGGAAAAGAGATTAAAAGTTTTGATACAGTTATCGATTCACGGCGAAAAACAGTTGATAATTTACAATTTAAAAATGTAAGCCAATATAATTTTAAATTTTCTATTGTTGATAAAATTTAATAAACAACGATTTATCGATTACATGAACTTGATATCAACAGTAGCTTCAGTTCGTATCGTCTCCTCTCATTTTCTCTTTCTCTCTCTGCACTTCTAGTTCTATTCCTGCTCAGCCTCTCTCTTTGTTTATTCCACAGAATTTATTGCAACGATCTTTGTTTTGGTTTCAATGGAATTGGAAATGTGGCACCTGCTTTATTTTTTTTTTCCCCCTTTTTCTATTTCACCTTTCATTTATTTATTTCTTGTTTTGTTTATGTGAAAAGTATCGTATGCATTTTTCTGGCCAAAATGCGTGAGCGTATTTCTCAAGAAATAGACAACAAAAACAAATAACGATAAGAAAAATGCATAAACAAACAACAACAACAACAACAAAATGCAAGGGCAAATAAAGTGCAAGAGAGCTACAATAGCTGTAAATGCATCAGTCACGAGTAACGAGTCACGAATCACGAATCACGAGACACAAGGGCAGAGGCAATGACCCAACAATGTGACCAAATCACTTAAAACAGCTGCTGCTGCTGCTGCTGGCGCCCTCTGCGTTCCAGCCCTTGTCCAGCTGTTCACGACGGACAGCAGCGGCGACAAGAAGAAGCAGCAGCAGAAGCGCATCCAACAGGGGGTGGGGATAGTAGTAGTAGGGGTGAGAGCGACCTTTTCTTATTGTTGCTGCCGGCAACGTTGTTGAAACTTCAGCTCAAATGAGCAGCGAGCGAGCGAGCGAGAGCGAAAGGTTGCGCACCTAACTTGCTCTCTCGCTCTCAATGCCAGAAATTAAGTTGTTGTTCTTGTTGTTGGTGAATTTGCTGAACAACAAATTGTAATTAAAATGCAGCCAGTGTGTATGAGACAGAGAGCAAGAGAGAGAGAGAGAGAGCGCGCGTCGCTCTTATCTTGAGACGAGCATATGTCGTGCCATTTTCTCTCTATTTGTCAATTAAACAATTTAGTTATAATTTCAATTAGCATTTATGTATGCATATTTTTACACAATTGCAAAAAAAAAAAAAAATAATACAAATAAAAAGCGCCGCCGCCGCCAACGTCGCTGTTTGCTCTTTGTGCAGACAACGCGTCGTCGTCGGCAGCAGCAACAACAGAAGCATCGTGAGAGAGCACCAGCCAGCCAGCCTGGCTGTAGCTGTACATGACTGTCTACCTACATACATATATGTACATATGTATGTGTGTGTGTATGTTTTGCTGTTTCAACGTCAATGACGCTGCTGCAGCGCTGCCTTTGCTGCTCTGCTCTCGCAGCGTCAATGGCTTTATTTATTTATTTTTTTGTAAATTCTTGTTTGCCTTTTGCCAGCAGCAAGCACATTGTGTGTGTGTTTGTGTGTCTGATGCGCTGCTACCTGGCGTGCACACACACATACACACATTTACGGACCGCAAAACCACATGCCATCCCAATCAGAAACAGAAGTGCACAAGAAGAGAAATGCCGGCAAATCCAATATGTGTGTGTGTGTGTGTGTGTTTGAACGAACCCCTCGTTCAAGGTGAATTTACTAATAAGGTGACGTCGTCCGATGTGGTGAGGCTACAGACAATAAAAAAAACATGCGACACACAACCTCTTTCGACAACGTTTGCAGGCATGCTGTCAAATGTTTGTAGCCTCGAAAGAGAGCAGCTGTGGTGACAACGTTACCTTATAGTAAATATACCTTGCCCTCGTTGACGTTAACGGCGCTGCCACCGTATGCGCGCAAAAATGTAACACAGTGGCAACGCCGACAGCGACGTTGACGCCAGCAGCAGCGGCGGCGGCATCTCTTGCCTTTCAACATAACCAAACAAATTTGATGCTGAGGCCTCCATACATAGATATTTGTATATGTACTTGCATATATGTACAAATCATGCATTAATAATAAAAGGCAGCACTTACATTTTACTGATGATTGTTGATGTTTTCTGTAGAGTTACAAATTGTTGTCAATTCTGTTGTTGTCGCTGCTTCTGTTGCAGCTGCTCTTTTGTCGCAGTTGTTGTTGTTGTTATTTTTATTGTTGTTGCTGTGGGCAATACTAAAAACATGTTTCACTTGAAAGCAAACGACGACGGCGACGTTGACGGCGACGCTGCTTCTCCTTCTGCCATACACACACACACATTCACTCATAGAACACACACACGTATACAGCAGCACATACAATACATACGTATGTATATGTGTATACACTGGCTGACAAACAAATTTTTGGTGTTTTGTTGTTGTTGATTTTAGCGCAAAAAAACGTTTATAAAATATATACATATATTAACAGAAGCAAAGAGAGAGAAGCAAGATATTAAAACATATTCAACAATAAACTTTAGAGCACACACACACACACGTTAAAAAAAAAGGCTGTCGCACACGCATACACAGACAATATGAGACTCTGCTGCGGCTAACAAAAGAGCGCGTCGCAACAGCGGAGGCGAAGGCGGAGCAGAGCAGTGTACAAAAAAAAAAAAATGCTCACAAAAAAGAGCAAAAAAAAAAACAGACAACGAAACGCAAGGCGACGATTTTTTTTTTGCTTTTCTTTCAAATAACTTTAAAGCTTTTTTTCAATGCACTTTAAGCTTTAGTTTAATATATTTTTATATATATATAAAAAAGGAGAGTAGGAAATACCGAAACACAATAACAAAAAATAACACACGCACACACACACACACACAGCTCGTATAACGGTGGAACGGCGCAACGACAGCCGATAACGAGAACGTCGACGTCGGCCGACGTCTTTTTTTTCACCAACCTTTTTGCTGCTGTTTTCTGCTGCAGCGTTTTTGAACCATGCGCAAGACAAAATGACGAAAAAAAAAGTTGAAATGAAATATGAAGTTGCAAAGAGCGTTAAACTATACGTGTATGTACATATGTTTGAACTTGTTGTTGTATTTTGGTTTTGTTGTTGTGTTGTATAGCTCTGATTATTTGTTTGTTGCCACACATAACACGACGAAAACGACAACGGACGAAACGACGACGACGAGAACGACAAAACCGCGCGCTCACGTCTGAATGTATCAAAGAGCAAAACGAAAATGAAGAGAAATGGAAAATACAAAAATACCACAGGCAGATTGGGCAAATACAAAAATACTGCAGTGTTGTTTGATGCAGCTTTGCATAGTAGTGTTGCACAACGTTTATCTTTCATTTATGTTTTCCCAGCACGTTTGTTGTTCGCTTCTTTTGTCGCATTTTCGTAGCACACACACACAAACAAACTTGCTACTTTATTATTTTACTTGTTTTGATTATATTATTTGGCTTTGATAGACAACCCGAACAGCACCTGAATTGCCAACGAATCTTTTGACATACTTTAATCCTACTTTTACAATTTATTGCTTTCCGCACCAAATATTACTTAAATTGACGCTTGAAACAATCACTATTTTTTCTTTTCTCTTTTTTAAATCATTTGTTGGCGTTCACATACAACAAACACACCAAACATTGTACCGATAAAAAGGCATAGGATATGTGATTTCATACATATGTATAAATTATTATTTTATTATTAATGGCATTACTTTACTTTAATAACATTCGTTTTTTTAACAGTTGATATTTTTTATATTTTTATAACTCCAACGTACCAGGGCTACTACAGCTGTGTCGTTTCGTTCTGAAAAAGTTCAATTGAACGGATCATTAAGATGAACGAATGAACTTATTCAGTCAATCATGAACTAAATCGTTCATTTCGCAGTTGGTCAGAAAATTCTTTAAAAAATTTTAAAATTACTTAGAGAAAAACCAATTAGAAGTTTTACATGGAGTTATGCGATTGGATTCAATTTCTTCTTTATTTACATGTAGTTTATAACTCCAACGTACCAGGGCTGGCAAATTGCCAATATTTGTCAGTTTGCCAGTACTGGAACTATCGATTGTCTAAATCGAGTCGATTGAAAAGCATGCATGACAAAAGTAATTGGTATTTTTTATAAGGAAATGTATTTGCGACATGTAAATTGTTGGAAAATTTAAGTTTCATTTATAAGCAGTTATTTAATTGGCAACTTTAATAGAATAATGTTAGTAAAAAGGCGAGCGTTCGATAAGTATTAAACGCTGGAAAATTCTAGATATCTACTTTAATAGAAAGCTTAATTATTGTTTTATATTAATGAACACAAAGTAATTTATTAATATTATCGATACTGGCATATAAATATACAATTGACAGTTGAATTTAAAAACATATCAAAATCGGTAATATTTCAACACATCGATAGCATTTAGGCGCTATTTTAAATTAATAATGTTCACTCTTCAAAAAAGTTGTGTTTCCACTGGACTTGACTATTTTATTAAAGGGTGCAAACACTTAAATTTGTTGCTATTCATTTTGTCAAATTGTTTCACGAAGAAAACAAAGGTAAAACAATAATATCGCGCCATGCTATCGATACTTCGCTCAACAATTCCATATATAAATCGATATTGCTCAACAGTTCCAAATATCTATCGATATATATTGTTTATTATCAGCCGTAATCGCAACAACAACAACAAGTTGTTTGTATATATTTAAACCTGTTGTTTAATTGACCGATAGATAGATAACAAGAGACATACGTGTACTTTAGATAATTAAAGTCAATTGATGCTGATGAAAGAGAGTAACATCATTTCAATTGAAAGTGTGAAACAGGGCGAACAAGATGTCAACGCAACGACAGCAATTGGATTATATTGAGCGCTTTTTGGTCTATGACATTTTTAAGTATTTTGGACAAAATGCCGCTCTAGTATCGCATCGCATTCAATGCTCCACGGGATTAGATGGATTCATGTCGGCGCTTTACACTGTCGAACTGGATCTCAAAATTGCCGGCAAGTGAGTGCAGGATTTTTTTATAACTCCTCTCTTAACCTTTTTGATCACACTTTCTTTTGTTTTTTTGTTCTCTCTCTCTCCCTCTCTCTCGCCAGTGAGAAAAAGGAGCTGGTGCTGGTGAAATTCATGAAGGGCGCCAAGGAATTTCGCGAATCGAGCAAATCTTACACTCAGTTCGCAAATGAAGTTTTTGTCTATGCGGAAATTCTGCCCGCCTACGAGCAACTTTTGCGACAGAGCAAATTAAATACGACGCTTGTGGACGAATTCGTGCCTCGCACTTATCGTGCTCAATTCGGTGTTATCGAGGGTAAGTCTGGGTCAGTGTTGCCACAATAGCCTTTTTTGCCCGTCAAATCTGGCTTTTTATTAACAAGTCAAGTAAGTCTGAGTCAGTGTTGCCACAAATTTTTACGTAAAATCTGGCTTTTTATTAACAAGTCAACAAGTAAGTCTAGGCTAGTGTTGCCACAACAGCCTTTTTTGACCGTCAAATCTGGCTTTTTTTTTAACAGTATCAAATGCAAGCAATATATTCATAAAAAATGTATGTTTTTTTGCAACAAAAAATTTTATTTTGAAACAGAATTTCGCTTTTTTTCGGGTTTAGAAATAATTACTTCAATAAATAAAATACATTTAAATTAATTTTGCAAATTTTTAAAAATTAGAAATTATTTTACAAGTTTAATAATCCAGAAAATCAAAAAAATAATTTAGAAAAAAAAATTCGAATTCTTGCCGAAACCCGGGATTGAACCGGGGACCTTTAGATCTTCAGTCTAACGCTCTCCCAACTGAGCTATTTCGGCAGATATATTTGAAGAGAGATTCTAGCATATTTTCATTATGTTAGTTCCGAGATAAGGGCGAAGAATTTCTTAAGCTATTTTTAACTAGTATTACTCAGGGAGCAAGCAGAAAAATATTGTTTCTTATTTAAAAATGTTGTGTTGATTATAATAAATTAATTAAAAACAAAGTTTTAACTTTTGATCAGGGATTAAACCGGAACCTCTAACCAAAATTAAAACTTTTTAAATGTAGTACCGAAACCGGAACCGAATAACATTTTTTATAGTTTTCGGTAAATTTTTTAAAAATATTTTTGTTGTTTTCTGTAACATATGGATGCATGTTAAAGTTAGGCTTGTTATAGTTGCTTTTAAATATTTAAAAAAAAATTTAAATTTAATTTTTGAACTGGTACGTACCGAAAAATCGAAACTTTTATCGAAAAAGTTGTTTCGGGACGTACCGTATCGGTTACGTAACGGTTACCGGTTTTTTGTATGTTTCGGTTTCGAAATACCGGTATCATTTTTGTTTACAAAACAATTTTAAAAAATGTCAGACATGTAAATTTGAAAACAAATGTTCAAAAATTTCAAAAATTAAGATCTTTTTATTAATTTACAAATTAGATTAGTGCAGAAATAAAAATTAAATTTAGTTTTAAAAAACGATGATTTCACCTTAAAACGTAATTAAAGTTTATGCTTGACTCAAACGAAATTAGCCGTTATGTATGAATCGTTTTCTTAACGGTTATTTCGGTTGGAATAAATTCGGTTTATGGGTTCCGGTATATTGAAAAAGTTTTCTTTCGGTTTCAGTTACGGTTACCAATTTCAATCGGTTAATACCGGTTAACGGTTATGGTTACGATTACCAATTTCAATCGGTTAATACCGGATTCGGTTACGGTTACAGTTACGGTTACGGTTATGGTAACAGTTCTAATCACACAGTTACAGTTACAGCTAAGGTTACGGTTACGTTTACGGTACTGGTAACGGTTCTAATCACTAGCTTTCATCTTATTGCTTTGCAGGATTAAGCGACGATCGGGAGTCGGTGCTGGCGTTGCAGCATCTGAAGCCGGCGGGCTATGAACTCGGTCCGAGATTGATCCTGCGTCACGATCAGCTGGAGGCGATGTGCGGTGTCCTGGGTCCCTATCACGCCCTGGGCTACGCCACACGCATCCTGGAGCCGAAGGTGCACCAGCGACTGAGAGACGGACTCGTGACTTTACCGTTTGTGTTTGAGGCGGGAGTTCCCAATTTGTTTGAGGTGCTTTACCGTGTGGCCTTCGATCGGTTCTTTGAGTTCTATGATCGCTGTCGGGTTGAGTTACTGCAAGGCGATCAGGACACTAAATTGGCGGATAAATTGGAAAAGTTGCGTGATCGATTCTTCGAACAACCCATAGAATTAATGGAGCACATTAGGAGCGTGTCCTGTGATCCCTCACAGCCGGATTCTTATTTTGCCACATTTCTGCACGGCGATTTCAATCGGAACAATGTCATGTTCCACGAGGATGCCGATGGCAAGGTGGACAACATCAAGATGATTGATTTCCAGGAGATTCGCTACAGCTCCACCGCCTTGGACATTAGTTTCTATCTCTACATGAACACGCCCAGCGAGGAGCGGGAGACGATCTTCCCCCGACTGTTGCGTCTCTATCATCAGAAGATGCACGAGACCCTCGAGTTGATTCTGCAGCGCAACAAAGATTCACTCTCTGATGAGCAACTGCAGCAGCTACTTGATGACTACAGGTGAGCAACCTAATTGTTTTTAGATTAAATAATTTTTAAAATCGATTATGCTAACTACATTATGTTACTCTCATTATGTTAATCTCATAATGTTAATCTCATTATGTTAATCTCATTATGTTAATCTCATAATGTTATTCTCATTATGTTAATTTCATTATGTTTAACTCATAATGTTAATCTCATTATGTTAATCTCATTATTTTTATCTCATTATGTTAATCTCATAATGTTAATCTCATTGTGTTAATCTCATAATGTTAATCTCATTCTGTTAATCTTATTATGTAAATCTCATTATGTTAATCTCATAATGTTAATCTCATAATGTTAATCTCATAATGTTAATCTCATTATGTTAATCTCATAATGTTCATACCAAGGTGGATTTATACATGGTGATGTATTCGCTCTCTCTCGGGGCAAAGCTGTCAAAAAGAGTCTGACGTAAGAGAGACGACGGTGATAGATATATAGAAAATTTGTTTTGTTTTGTTTTCTATACTCTTCACTCATTTTCGTTTTGTGCGCTGTGCAATATATAAAATGAAAATAAAATGCAATGGCATGTTTGTCTTGTTGTTCCTGTAATGACCCGTAGGTAACCAATTAATTAATTGTGATTATGGATATTTGTTAAGCTCCTGTTAGCCGTCAGCATCGACGCTGTTATTCCTGTTTCTCTCTTTGTGGAAGCTGCTCACCGGTGCATGCTCCCACAGTTCCTGTTGCATTTATTTGTCCCTTCTTAATATCTCTGAAAACACAAACCAAACGACTTGAGTTCGAGCGACATATGCATTTTTCACACACGGGCCATTTTTTGGAGAATTTAATACAACCGCTTACTACGATGTTTGCTTTCGTAATGACGTTTGTGCCCCGAAAAAGAGAGCACGTCAAATGAATACATCACCATGTATAAATCCACCTTGGTTCATACTAGCATCGATAGGTGTCTGTTAATAACAAAAAAGTTAACAGGGAAATATCCCAAACAAATATCCCATGAATTAAAAGTAATTTTATTTTAAGCGTAAAAACTAAAAATCATAAATAATGAACTTTTGTGAGTTTTTTTTTTTTTCGCTCAAATTTAATTATTATCATTATTTTTTTGTATACATATGTATGTATTCTATTCATTTTGTTGATGCAAAAAAATTTCAATAATCATTATTAGCGGTCCCAGATTTTTAAGTGGCTTAAAAGTTTTTAAAATTAAAGCAAAACACGATTTAAATGATTTTATGTTTGTGTTTTAGTATTTTTTGGTTAGTATTATTATTCTTCTGCTTTATATTACTTTTTACAAATTTGGCTATTTTTAAGGATCGAATATTGGCAACTCTGATCTTTGCTAGTCATTACATTTGAATTAAAAGCGGGGTTGTTGCTATAATATTGATATATCGATAAATATTTTTTGGCGGCGATACATTTTTAACCCATTAATGGCTGCCCATAGATCGGCTGGTACGATTTTGACGAAACTTGGAAATGTGTGCCTAACTAGAAGACCATAGAAGTTAAGAGAAACAAAAAAAAAATTGTATCTTCAAATTTAATTTTTTCGATTTCCATACATTTTCCAGCTTTTTTCGATAACATTTTCTATGCAGAAAAATAGCTAGATATTTACCTGTAAAAAACTACAGGTATAACAAGGATAACTAAACTGTTCAATTTTTATACTTATATTTTTATTATTTCTCTTTACTATGAAATAAATTTTGATCTCACATGCCCCGAGCTAGAATTTTTAAAGTGTCAATACTTTTTTGGGTATTTCAATACCCATTAGCTTAAAATGGGTTAAGGGTTTTTTTTTTTCTAAAGCGATAGTAAAATCAATATTGAAAAAGAACTAAAAAGAACTACACATAAAATCTTAAAAACTTTAGAAATAGCGGTAAATTTAGAAATTTCACTAAAGTTTTTGGTTATTTCTTTGGAACTCTGGATTCTTTCATAGTAGTTTGGTTTCCTTAAATTTTATTCATTCATTTTTTTTCCTAAACTGTCTACTTTGAATATTGTACTTATTTCAAAATATTTTTCTTAAAATTTCTTAATTTTTTTTATTTTATATTAAGTTTTAGTCGTATAAAATTATGCTAAAAATTCGTAAGAGTTATCGAAATTATTTAAAATGAAATCTCTTAATTATCTTGACTCTCTCTCCCTCTCTCCCTGTCTTTCTCTCTGTCTCTCTGCACAGTTTTGAACGCTTCGAGGGTCACTTTAAGCGTTACGGGTTCTATGGCGTCATGATCTGCATGCACTTTATGCCCTGGCTAATGGGCAACGAACAGGATTGCGACCGGCTCTCCAAGCTCTTCGAGACGGACATGCACGGCGAGGCGTTCCACAAACTGTCCGTGGAGATTGCCGGCGATGAGGCGAACTATCGCATCTTCGGAATGGTGCGTCATGCCTTCGAACAGGGTTACATGGACTGGATTTAATCTCTCTTTCTCGTCGACAACTTTAGCAATATGCATAATACTTTCTACAGTGCCTGTTCTCAGTTTCCATTCACAGAACTTTTTTTTGAACTTTTCCAATTGCACAAATTTGAAAATTCACATACAATTAATATAGTGCAACTAATATTGTTTAAATATAAATATTATAATAATAATAATATTATAATAATAAACCAATTGTATTTTAAAATGTATGCTCAATAATCTGAGGCAGTTTTTATAAAGAAATATTTAATAAGTTTTTTTAAACTTTTTTTTTTTGCAATTGATAAACAAGTGAATTTATATTAACAAAGTGACTTTCAAAATGTAAACAAACGACAGTTGACGCAACAGTGTTGCCACTCTACTTTCAGTTATTGTTTTCGCATTGCATTGGCAGCACTGTCAGCAAATTGTTGATTGGTGTACAGCTCTTCTTCTTTACTCCATACTAAGTAACCGTTAGCCGGTATTAACCGATTGAAATTGGAACCCGTAACTGAAACCGTAACCGAAACAAATCTTTATTATACCTAAACCAAAAAAAAACAAAATGTGTCCAACCAAAATAACCGTTGAGAAACCGGTTCAAGTATAACGATCAATTTCGGTTCGGCCAAGCATAAAATTTAATAATGTTATGCAGGTGTAATCATTGTTTTTTTACATTAAATTTACTTATAAAAAAAATTTTTTTTTTTCAAATTTACATAATATTAAAATTTTAATATATTTTTTTTGTGAACCGAAATCTTAGCGGTATTTCGTAATCAAAATACCGGTAACCGTTACGTAACCGATATACAAAAATTTTGCGGTTTTATTTTGGGAAAACTTGAACTTTTCTTATAATCGATAGGTTGACTTTTATTTTTGATAATTTTTAATAATAAAAATTGAAAAAGGGAGTTAAATTTTAAATTTTAAACAAAAAAAATTGAAATTTAATTATTTTATAATATTGTTCTTTGGATCGAAAAAGAGTTTTCCATTTTTTTTTTATAAAAATCAAAAAATAATTTTTTATTTAATAATTTCTATTTTTAAAATTGTAATTGTTAAAAGTTCCTGATTGCAATTGAGGTTTCGTTTAATCTGTGACATATTGACTAACGAAACGAGTATACCCCGTTGTAGGTAGTGTTGTTATCAGTAGTAAAGCAAAGTCAAGTCTAACATTTAACCTTGATTCACATTTGAATACGTTTTTAAAACAACAATTGGTAACAAGTGAATTTGTTGTTTTGTATTTGAACAACTGTGGGCCAAAAAACGCAAGAGTGTATAAATTGGGTTCAAGTGGAAAAGAAGGAGCACAGTTATAGTTGAAGAAGCGGAGAAAATGCGTCAATTGACAGTGACAGTGATGATGATGTTAATGATGATGATGATGATGGTGATGATGACAGCGGTGGCAGCTGACAGAGATGAGGAGGAGAGTTATGCGACGGCGGGCAGCGAAGATATATACTTTCAACCCAACAGCATTGAGGAACAATACAATGACGATGAAGACGATGAAGACGACGACGAGGAGGAGGAGGAGGATCAGCAGGAACAGGAACAGAAACCGAAACAACCTGATCTGGGCGACAATCTGGAGGCCATTGGCGAAACTGAATCCAGCTGCGAGTACAGTTGTCCACGCTATTATCGTCCCGTCTGCGTCAAGATCAACGATCAACTGATCACATTTGCCACGCCCTGCGAATATCACAATCAGCTGCGCTGCGCCCAAGTGGCCAAGAGGCAACAACCTGGCCAAGACATGCCCACATTTCAATTAATGTACAATCATGCATGTCAAGTTTAAATTTGTATCTTAAATTCATTTGCGCTTGAATTCACATAAATATATAGTTTATAATTATCATTAATTTTAATCAGGGAAAACATTCGTTTTGTTCACAAGCTTAATCAAAAAAAAAAAAACATAATAATAATAAATAAAAAAAAAAAATTTGCCTTGGTCTTACAAATAGCAGTGATAGATTTTTCACAATTTTAAAAATTAGTTTATCTAATATAATATATTTATACATTTTTATAAAATTATAATTGACGCTTTAAACAATAATTTTTTTTTTTAATAATTACAGCGTATCTTTTTTGCTTTTTACTATCAATAGTAAATCATTAGTGAATGAAATATGTCGAAATTGTTGTATATCATTTGATACAACAACGTTTTTTAAATCGATTCTTTCACAAAATTGTCGATGACAATTTTTGGAATATCTTGATATTTAAATTGAATTGATTTGTTTTTTTCGTTACATACACATTATTTAACATTATTGCAATGTCAAAATGTTTGAAGTTTTATCAACAAATCGATTTTGATTGCTTTCTATCATAATTTATAAATTAAACTTATTTACATCTAGTTCTCAAGAGTACAAAAATATATATACGATTTTTATAAATATGTTTATAAAAATATATCTACGCATTTAACTCTGAATTTTCAATCACATTTTTTTTTTAAATAATATTCTTTTATATTTCATGACACATTTAGTTTTGAATATCATAAATAAGTGTATGCTATTTGTAAGACCAAGGCGATTAACTTGGGAATATCTATATATATATATCAATATCTGTTTATGGGTTATTATGGTATGATGATTCTTTATTGCGCACGTCGACGCTTGGCATCCAGCAGGATCGAGGAGGCGGAGGCAAGTTGTCCAGGTTCCACATATGTGCTGCGTCGCTTCTGAATGCGCTGTAAAATTGGCAGCTGCTGTAGAGGAGCAGCTGCAGCAACTGGGGCAGCAACTGGGGCAGCAACTGTAGCAACTGCATCTGGTGTGTTTATAGTGACAACTGGAGCTGCTCTGCCCGTAAATGATGTATGCCAATTCACGTTCGTTGCACGCACATTTGCTGGCAATGAACTTCTCATTGTTGTCGTCACCTCAGCTGCCTGCAAATCGTTTGGATTCAAAGTCTTGCGGCGACTTGTAATGCGCGGCGGACGCTGTACCGTGGAATTAACAGTGATGGCAGGATTTCGATTCAACAGTTGACTTATTAAAAGACGTGGAATTGGTGGCTGTTGTGATTTGCGCATAAGTTCCGTATGCAGTTGAATCATCAGACGTTCATAGTCATAACGTGTATTGCGCAAACTGCTCTTGCTGATAATCAAACCGTTCTGGAATTGATACAGCACCTGCATGAGAAACTTTCGCAATTCTCGATATGGATGCACCACATGAAAACGTTTCACATCCTCGCGATGGTGTGTATAACAATGTTGTATGTACTCCTCAAAGCCATCGCTTAAGACGGCCTTGCACGAATGACACTGACAGAATTTCTTGTAATGATCGAGCATGTGACGCAATGTTTCCATTTCCGTTGTCGATGCGTACATGCAAAACGAGCAATGATAGATGATCTCATCTTGAACCAGCCGGAAACAGAAACGTTCTGGGGCATTGCAATGCTCAACAGTTCCGTGTTGTCCAATCGCCTTTTGTGTGGGCATTATCACACGGCACAATTCACACTGATAGTATTCATTTTTGGTCTTCTTGTTGCCCAGTTGTAGTAGTGCATTCAGTTCCTCATCCGTTAGTTGCTTTAAATCATTGGCCAAATGTGCCGCCGTTACCATGTGATTGGCTAAATCCACACAATTATCGTATTTGTATTCACAGAAGGCACACTCTCGCAACTTGCGTATGTCACAGGCCACCAGATTCGTGATTCCATGCACATTCGGCAAATGATCCTCCAGCAGGGACTTGGCATTGCCCTTGACGGCGTGACACTGGGGACACATCATCTGCGGCTGTACACAGAAATAGAAGGGTTGCTCGGGATGCTTGTGGGACCAGTGCTTCGATTTCAGCTCCTCTATGTCGTTGCTTATCTCGGTGCAGTGGGAGCATGCGAATTCGTACACTTTCTGCAATTAAAGAGGTTATCGATTATCGATTAGTTGCGATCACAAATGGTATGGCATAGCGCTAATTTGAGAGTTCACTTTAAATGAGTGACGTAAACAAATTTGCTATGAATTGTATATCGATTAATGTTATCGATAATTGTCGATAAAGTTGATTTATGTTATCGATAAGATCAATTTGTGTTATACAAAAAAGTTGTATTATGGATTGTATATTGATTAATGACATTGATAGCTATCGATTTGTGTTATCGATAAAATTGCGTACGCCAGATGGCTGTGGAGTTCTTAATGAGCTATACAGAAAAGCTGACGATATGTTGTATATCGATAGGTATCTTTAGATATCGATAGATTGAGAATCAAACTAAATTTGTACTAAAAACGATTAAAAAACAACATATTCTAAATGGATTGCAAATTGATGATATGCTATATATTGATTAGTTTGATCGATAAGCACCGATTGAAAGTGGGGACTATTAATCCTTAAGATTCTTAGAATTGAATAAAAAAAGACATATGGCTATAGATTCTATATCGATAAGAGTTATCGATAAATATTCAATGTGGGTATTGTAAACAAGTTAAATTGCATTGTCACTTCGACGCACGATAAATATCGAAGAGTATTATCGATTGCCGCTTATAGGTGATAGCTATTAATCTATTAGATTCTAAGGAATGAGTGAAAAAATACAAATGCCTTCAAATATCTATATCGGTTAGTGTTATCGATAAGTTTTTAATGTGTTAATTGGAAAGTAAACAAGTGAATGCCATTGCCCATTCGGTGAGCGATAAGTATCGAAGAAAAAATAGACAAGTGTCTATAAGTATCTATATCGATAAGTGATTTCGATAAGTATTCAATATAATAATAATACCCATTAGTATTATCGATGACCGATTATTATTGCAATTCGATAAATAGTTTTAAACGCCAACATACCTGTGAATGACCGACACCATTGACATCATTCTCAACATCCAGATCCTCATCCGATGACGATACCAAGTCGATTGGCTCAAAAACTTGCGGCTCTTTTGAAGTGTTGTTGTTAGTGATGGCACTAGTGGTGGCACTTATGCTGGAAACGGTGGTGGCCTTTTGAAGCGTGATGGTGCTGAATGGTTTGGCGAGATTCCAGAAATCGCTGTCGAGAATCTCGTTGGGCAGACGCTCAAACTGCTGTACGGCGAGACCTGGCAAACCGCCATGATCATTGAGCATGTGAGCGATAACTGTACGCTCTGCAGCATGGCCAAAGTCACAGTGGCAGCACTTAAACTGATATCGATTCTGATGATTGATCTGACAATGCCGGGTCATATTTTGATAGCTATTTTTCGCCTCATCGCAACTGTTGCAATAGAAACCTAAACTCTGTCGATTCTTGCTCTTTATCCGCAAATAACATTGCATCGGTTGCAATCGCTTTCCAGGATGTTCTCGCCTTATGTGATGGACCAAACTTATGGGTTCCTTGGCACCGCTCGGGCAATACGGACAGCAATATTGATAGTTGCGCTTATGCGCCAACTCCATGTGCATTATCATTTGTGTCTCAGTCTTTAGCACCAACAGGCAAAGATTGCAAAAGAATTCATCGCCCATTGTGCGCACGGGACCAACTGATCACAAGAAAATACAAGATAAAAAAAAGGGTTACAAAAGTGTTAAAGAAAATTCAAGGTAATAATCAGGGTTCTGTTCTTTCTTTCTGGAAAAATTTAACTTCCGCTGTCCGCTGATTTAATTATTGGTTCACTGCAATTGGACTTTGGCTTAAAGTAAAATTTTTGTGATTTGGCGGGAAGTAAAGTGAGATTTGGCGGGAAAAAGTCATATCTCGCGGGAGATATCTAAATTTAGCGGAATAGTCGAGTCGGGAAATAAAGTCAAATTTGGCGGAAAAAGCAATATTTGACGGGAAAAAGCTGAATTTAGTGGAATAGTCGAGAATTGGCAAGAAGAGCTACTCTGTGAGTTTCATACCAATTACAATTACCAATTACCAATTGTCTCAGCTATGTAGTGTGAAAATTTCAGCTTTCTTGCTTTAACCGTTTGGCCTACACGTTGATTCTCAGTGAGTCAGTCAGTCAGGACAAAGATTATTATCAGGCCTGTTCCGGTTTTCACTTTCGGGAAGATTTTGCGAAAATTAATTTCCCTTAGCTGTTCCGGATTTCACTTTCGGCAAGATTTTGCGAATTGAATTCACGTGAAATTGAGCTAGTGAAATTGAGCTAGTGAGTGAAAATAAAATATTTATTAAATACTTCAATGTTTTAGGAATGTTACTACGTTATCAGATAAAAAAAAAAATAATTTACTTGATTTTTAAATAATTATTATTTCATCATAACTCAAAATCGATAAGACTCTAACCTAACATTTTTGTCGGATTTATTTGCCGACCTGTTCCAGTTTCCGCAAGAATTTGTGAAAGTGAATGGCAACTTTATAAGGGCTGCCCTTGTATGTGAAGAAATTAGTAAATATATTGGTACATATTTTAAACAACAATTTAAGTATTTTTAAGTATTTCGTTATGTGAAGAATTCAATTTCTTGTTTTTTAAATGCAAGTTTGGACAAAACAGTTTAAAATTTAAGGCCCTATTCTCCTTCAGCTTGCTGTTTTTGGACCTTTTTTGAAAAAATTCTCATTGGAAAACGCAAAAAGATATTTGAATTTTGTTTTTTTTATTGAATTAGTAATGAATGAAAAAAAATAAAAAAAATTTTTTCGCCGCGATACGAGGGCTGTTCAAAAAGTAATGAGACTTCAAAGTTGGTGGTGCAAAAAAAAGGTGTCGTCACGGCGGCCACGATTCCGGGTCTCCGGAGCGTCGGAAATGAAAAAAAAAACGGGGTTATAATCAGTATAGATGTAATTCTGGCCCGTAGTAAAATAAAAATTTTGCGATTTTTTTTGACAAAATGGCGGCCAACCAAAAAAAAAAATTTTAATTTGGACCCATTTTTTTGTAGTTTAGTGTAAAAAAAAAATAGTAAAAAAAATCGCAAAATTTTGATTTTACTACGGGCCAGAATGGTGACAATTCTACGTCGATTAAACTTTGTTTCATCCAAATCGGTTTAGTAGAACTGGCGGAATCGTGGCCGCCAGCTCGAAAAACGTGGTTTCGAGATAAACGCGTTTAAAGTTTTGACTTCACATGCATTAACATTAACATTGCTGTATAAAAATGGCCATATCTCCTTAAGTATTTCGAATTTCTAAAAATCCTTTTAGGGGCATATTCACAACTACCCAAGCTATAAAAAAATGCAAAAAAAAAAAGTCGAAAAAAATTTTTTGCTGAAAGAGAATAGGGCCTTAATGCAAAAAAGAACAGATTATTTTTGTAAACAAACACTGTGCAACAATTGACAACTCTGCAAAAAGACATTTCTCAACACTGAAATTAACCCGCACTTTCAAAAATACAAAAGTTATAACGAAAGTAGGTTTTACCTTTGAACAATGTTTCGGACTTATGATTAAATAAATATTTGATGAATAAATTACACATTTTAACAGGCGAAAATTCTTTTCAGAACATTTTCCAGCACTGTTCTGCAAACAATTACTCAACACAATGTGGAAGGGAAATTCGGAGAGTAATTCGTAGGAAATGTAAAAGAATTTTAGGGGAAATTCGGTCAAATCTTGCGGATTAAAATTCGCAAAAAACAAGTGAAAACCGGAACAGGCCTGATTGATTTAGTACTTTAATAAAAGGTTAGATTTATCACTTACCCGATTTGAACCAACGCGCCTCAGTAGTTTTCGAGTGAATGCTTTGATCACTTCTTCTGTGAATGACGATGTCGACATCCTGGGGCGAATGTTTCTCGTAAATGTGTCGATCGATGTTGAAACGCTTGGGCAGAATCGTTGGGCAGGCACCGCATTGATAGACATGTCGCTTGTGATTCGACAGATGTTCGAGAATTCTATCGATGCTCGGTAAATTATCCCTATACTGACAGTGCACGCATGTAAAGCCCTCGGAATACATGTGTGTAGTGCTTAAATGTTGACGTAGTGCCTGCTCCGTTCCCAGATGGAGACCACAACTGTTGACACCGCAAACGAAACGCAATTCCTTGGGCACATAATCGACTTTGGGTGCGATCACTAATTGTTTGCCCGGCACAAAGATTTGTTCACACTTGGGATCAATCAGTTCATTCGATGACACTAATTGTGTTGAGATGACCATGTCGTCTCCCTCCATGAAACTGACCAGCTCCTGGGAGGCCAACTGTTGTTGATGCTGTGCATCGGCAGTGTGATCCTCCGTTGGATACGCCAGCCTAACCAATTCCAGTTTGTGTGTCATCAGATGTTGTTGCAGAGCTTTGATCTCATGCGTTTTGAACGGACACTCGGCACATTGCAGGGACTTTTGGAGCACCGTCATGCGGGACAATACACGCAGTTCACTTGTCCTAAACGTATTTTTGGTGCCATTGCGACGCTGTCGCAGTTCATCAATCAGACGACCCAAAAAATCCTCCATTTTCTTCTGGCCAAAGGGTTGTTCCATGGCGCTAACCCAACATTTGGGTGCTTGTGATGGCATGCGATGATAGGCGGTCAATTCAACAAAATGCTGCTGGAAATTCATCCGTTGGAATTCGTCCTTGTGGCGACTGTGCATATGCTGGAGCATCAGACGTGGATTGACTGTCGTCTCCAGACAAATGCTACAAAAGTATTTGTGGCGTCCGTGCATTTGCTGCAAATGCGATTTCAACATCGCTGGCCTCTCGAATGTCTGACGGCAATATTTGCAACTCAATAGGCTACCACCCGCATTGCTGCTCATGTGGAAGAGCACATGGTTGCCAAAGTTCTCCTCATTCAGGCAGCCGCTGCATCCCTTGATGGGGCACGCGTACAGCTTGTAGTCTGTTTTCAAAAATGTAAACCAAAAATTTTCAATTAGGTGGGTCCTATATAATTACTAGGTAATTTATTTCTCATTAATTTATAATTACTATACCATGATAAATACTCGAGTATAATTACTTAGAAATAACTGATTAGTTACTTGATTTACTTAATGACTGCATGATTCAAAATCATCTTTTTAATAACTCGTTAAACTCTGGATTATTACTTTTTATTTACTTGGCAAATGCTAGAGTATTATTGGGCAATTGAAGGTTTTTAATTGGAGTGATCTATTGCTAATAAAAGATCTAAATTAGGCATTAAGTAATTAAACAGGGCAAGAGATCAACTTCTTATCTAAAAGTTATTTTGAGAATATATTTTCTAAAAGGCAATAATACTTTCCATTTTAAAATTTTACTTTGATCTAGTTCTAGGATCTTCTTACGACTTTAAATTGATCAATCATACGATCAACTCATCATTTTAGTGATCTCTAACTGATCGGACTGACTCTTATCGCCTTTTTTTGCCTTCCCTATCTTTGGAACATCCGCTCCCCCATATCAAACTAACTCCGCCTCTTCTTTTAACTAACTATCTACCTTCTAACTCACTTTGTATGACTTTAGCGATTCTTTTTGGCATACTAGCAATAGGTTTGCGACAAGTCTCCACTAGAATCTCATACCACGTTTTTTATACTAACTCCCACAGTTCTTCGGCATTCGAAACGTATTTGTATCAATTTGACGTTTCAAGTCTTCCGAAAGGTTTGCATTTGAGTCAGGTGACTGACTTGACGTTTAGCTTGTACTTCGCAAACCATGCACTCGAAGCACTCTGGCCAAGATATAACCCAAAGCGAACTTCCGCTCTCCTACACTTCAACAAAAACAGCATAAGTCTTGACGGGACTCTGTTACATTAGCCGTATGGCACAGTGAGACTTTTATCGCAGCTGTGGGGGAAGAAGAGCGGAGAGTGTAGATGTAGAGTGTCCAACACCTTCTTTGTGACTGCCTAGGTTTCTCGGAAAGCCTTTCTTTACGGTTGTAGGACCTGGCACTTTTCTAGACGGTGGGCCTAGTCCGAAGGGACCGGTTAGAGAACAGAGACTAAACCCTCGCTGCCTCCTTCCCTACATCCTATTAGCCTCATCACCTTTACTAATCCTACAGTATATCAGACATCACAATGGGCCAACTGGCTTCTGGGTGCTCTCAACTTCGTCTGAACAACCCAACCCAACTTTTCGGGCTAAACGTCCTGGTAAGTCTGCATTATGAATTTAAGCTTAGAATATAATAAAGGGGCTTTTCTTGAAGGATCTACGTAACTTAAATACTATGTAACTCTGTTTTAAAGATTGTAACTTACCATCAAGGCCGGTGGGCTTAAGGAGCTCCGTTATAACCACTGAGATGGGTTCATCACCGTCGCTCTGCGATGTCAAGGTAGAATCTGGTTCTTTTCCCGCTGTCGGATAGAGGTTAGAGGCGACTGTTGAGGCTGTAGATGAGTTGACAGCGGATGAGCCGGTGCGCTGATTTAGAACATCTCGTATTCGTTCACTAAGTTCCGAGGAGGCGTTTCGAGGTTCCTCGAGTTCAAAACGATTAGCCAGGCCGTGATCAATGACGCCGTGACGCACATAATCGTTAATGTCCTCGCCCACATGACTGCAGTAGGCGCAGCGCAGATAATCCTTTGAGCCAAAGCCAAAGCAATGGAATTTCATATGCTCCCGTATACACATGACCGTGTGTGCGCAATAGTTACAATTACTTGCCATGCAACGGAATCTATCGGCAATCAAATGTGTGCGCTGATCCAGTCGTGCAGAAACTGAAGGAGCAACTGGAGCTGGACTCTCCGGACGCGATTCAATTGATATATGGATCTCAGCAGGTGTCTGACCATCAACATTTTGCGTAAGACTTTGAGTAAGCACAAAGTCATCGTTACGTACGGCGGGTAATGTCACCGTTTCAGTGACGGGCGCAATGCGCGGTGGAATTGATGCATCTGCCAGGCTAAACACCTGATTGATGGCCAGACCCAGCTCCGATGTCTGATTGATTACCCCCGAGGAGGGTGCTGCCTCTGGCACGCTTACCGACGCTGATGTTGGCGCTGACTTTGCGCACAAAAATTCTCCCACACCGGCGGCATTCAGATCCAGTTGCTGTTGACTTGGTGGACGTGGTCTAGCAGCCAATAAATCTTTCAACATGGTATTCTCATTGATAACACCAAGCAGCGGAGGTAACTGAGGCTCAGTTACCAACTGAGCTACCGTTTGAGGAGCTTCGGGTTGGGCAGTTTCCGGTTGGACAGTCTCCGATTCGGCAGCTAGACGATCGCCTGTGAAGCGACGCACACGCAATTTGGGCAGCACAGGCTCTGCTGTTGGAGCGACAGTTATTGGAGGAGGAAGTGTTGGTGCTAGAGATTTATCCATGTGTGTTTCGACCATATGCCGCAATTCCTCCTTAATACTCAGCTCTTCGGGAACTTCTTTAGAGCACAATTTGCATTCAATGCAGCTGCCATTCCAGCGTGCCAAGGGATGGTCACTTTTGAAATGATTCTCCAAACCTTCTAGCTCATTGGAGAAGAGGAACAGACAGCCGGGATAGCGACAATAATACGCGGGTTTCAGAGCCGGTGTCGAGCGCAAACGAAAAGCTACATTTTGTACGCTCATCATTAACATCATAGGAGTAGTTGGTTTCGTTGCATCCACTGGTGGTTGAGGAAGAGTAGCCAGAGGTACATCATTTAAGGAATCCAAATCGTTTGCTTCGCTATCGCTGACACTGCGAGCGGGCGATTTGTTGGATGGTTTGCCAGTTCCTTTGCTACTACCATTGGAGGCTGAGGAGTTGGCAGTGGGACCACTTTTCAGTTTGTTGCAGAACTTTTGGAAGTTACGGAAAATGGATTTGGATTTCTTTGGTCTCGGCTCAGAAATGGACTCGGTCTCGATTTCTACCTCCTGCTCTGTCTGCAAATCTTTCTCCGTCTCCGTTACCATCTCCATTTCCTTCTCTGTTTCCCTTTCTTTTTCCTGTTCCGTCGTCGTTTGCTGTAGATTTTGTGTTTCTTTTTCTGTTTCGGAAAGACTTAGATTCGCTTGCTCAGTCTCTTCAACGGGCATCAATACCTCCAACTTCGGCATGGACTCTGTCTCCGACTCGGGCTCGGAGTCCAGCTGTAGCTCTACAACTGTCTGTGGAACAGTTTCCTGCTGCTGTCTTTCCTCCTCATCGGGTCGCTCAAACTTGCATTCGTTAATAACAAGCAGCTGCTCCTCTTCTGGCAAAGTTGGTGGCATGCCAATACTACTTGAAATTTCCACTTGCTCCATTTCCATCTGCTCCATTTCCACTTCATTAGCCTCTGCCTGCTCTTCTGGCTTATCTGTAGAAGAATCAGGCCTCTCGAGTGGCTCCGTTTTGGTTAGATTTTTCACATTCGTCAATTTGATGTTCACTTTTGTGTTTTTCTTTGTCGACTCTTTCTTTTTATCCGTCTTTTTGTCCACTCCACGCGTCTTATCCATGGCTTTTTGACGTCGCAACAGTTTTTGGGCCGCCGTTTTGGATCTGACCAGAGGTACACCATCAATTCGATAGAGTAGCAACTCCTGACCAAGGCTGGTGAGCGACTGTTTTTGCAATCCATGATGAAGCATCATATGACGCTCGAGATTCGAGCGACTCATCTGGATAAAGTCACAGAGATGACAGACATGGATACGAACGGGCATTCTGCGATCATAGGACTGGGTGATCAACAATTGACCACCTGGCCCACAGTTGGCCGCATGCTTTTTCCCTTCAATGACGCGGTAGCGTGGAATCTTACAAACGGAGCACTGCATGTTAAACTCGCCCGTATGACGGGCAAAGTGTTCCACCCAACTAGAATTTTTGATCTCCAGTTGTTTCTGGCAGAAGGGACACTTGAAATTGTAGACGCTAGCTTCGGTGCGATAGATTGGACGATTGTTAATGCCAGCACGTAAATCCTGTAGTGCACCCGTCGGCAATCTAGCGCCATAGTGTTCTCCATGATGCTGAACATAATGATTAAACGGATTTTTAATTGATGCTGCACAAATCACGCAGTTTGTCAACGCCGATGACATCGAATGCCATTCGGGATTAACATTTTTCACCAGACACGTAGACGATATCATTGTCTCGTTGTCCGTTTCTAATTCCACACTCAGCATTCGTTGGAGCGCTGCACAACGTGCTACACGCACTTGACAACGTTTCGTTTGAATTGTTTGTTGCTGCCTTGCCTTGTGGCTAGCTCGATTTAAGCCACGTCCAACGGCAAAGGCATGTCCACGACGTGCAACATTTCGGATGAAGGGCGCCAATTCGGCAGTGTTCTGATTGCTCATGTTGCCAATGCTGCTGCTGCGACTTCGGTTTCCTCTGCTCAGGCTGCTACTGCGACTCGAGTCTTGCTCGGCAAGGGAATGTTGCTGTGTGGTGCATGTCCTACGTCCTGTGGCACGCATCACATCATTCGCATAATACATTTGGGCAATGTCATCATTTAGCTTGTCCAGCTCATTGCGTTTCGCCTTGCGCTTTGGTGGAGGCGGCGCTAGAGGAGCAGCGGTTGTAGAACTAGCATCTGGAGTAGATGTTGTAGGTTCAGCCGATAGAACAGTTGCAGGCGGAGCCGATAAACCAGTTGTTGGTTGAGCCACATCTTTTGTGTTGACACTATTGTCACTCTCAATACGCTGACGCTTTGCCGGCGGTTGCTTCTCCAGCAACGCTGCATCCGCACACTTAGTGGCGGCAGGTCTACCTCTTTTGCGTTTACCCGCAGCTGCTGCACTTGATTTTGTCGATGTGGCTGCTGATGTTGTTTTGTACGCGTTTAGCTGAAAGACATTTCTATACAGCTCCGTTTCATTGAGCGTTAGACCGTTTAAGCGAGAGCGACGCTTTCCAGCCAGAATATTGTGCGTGGATATGCTACAATTATCATTTGACTTCTCAAACATTCCAGCCAGATTCTTGTTTATACGCTTTTCCTGCGTCGTCTCTGGCTCCGTTACACTACTGGCCTGCTGTGTTTCTTCTCTTTCCTTCTCTCGCTTGTGCTCCACAAGATCCTCGTAATCGAGACTGCTGCCACCAAAGAGCTCGAGTTTATCAACTAGCGGTTTACTGCTGACCGGCATCATGGATTTGCGACGTTGCATTATTCGCCTTAATTCCGTTGGCGGCCTTGGTGGTGACTCTACCTCAGATTCGGGCTCTTTTGTGTCATTATCCGTTGAGTTTAGGGCATCTGAGGGTATAACGACCATGGCATGTGCATTGGGTCCCAGCACCACTTTCAGTTTTGGCAGTTTGGGCAGTTTCTCCTCCCTTGGCTTCTCCTCGAGCAAATTCTTTACCTCGATATTCAAATTTTGCTCAAATTTCTCCACCTGTTCTTTCTTCTCATCTTCCTGCTTCTGCTCCGCCTTTTGCTCATCCTCCTTCTCCACTGACTTTTCCTTCTCGACTGCCTTCTCCTTATCCACTGGCTTCTCCTTTAACTTTGCCTTGGATGAGCTTCGACTGCGTCTTGGCGACGATTGTTCGGAATCTTCCGTTTCCACTTCGGATAATGCATTTGCGGTATTATCCACCAAAGTTGGTGGCTCATTTTCCACGTTATCTTTGCGTTCCAATTCTTTGGGCTTATCCGCAATGCTCTTATCCTTTTGTTTGTTTGCCCGCTTATCCTTATCCACATCGGTTTCATTTGTCCTTTCTTTGTCATGGATTTTCTCTGATTTGTTCTTTGGCTTTGGCGAATCATCTCGTTTTTCCAAACTTTTTACTTTATCCACCGACCCATCGACTTTATCCGCTTTATCTGACTTACTCACTTTATCTGCCTTATCTGTCTTGGACACTTTTTCCGCTTTATCCGATTTATGCACTTTACTCGCTTTAATCACTTTACCCCCCGACTTATGCGACGATTTGTTCGCATCGCGTTTCATTTCCGCCCCCGCTTCCTTGTTATTATTATCAGAGCTTTGCTCTTTATCCCATGTTTCCACAACAACCACGACATCATCAGACTTATTCGTTTTATCAGACTTCTCTCTTGTTGCCACCGTCACTGTCTCGGCTGCTGCTGCTTTAATTCTCTCCAGACTCGCCTTTTTGGGTATTTTAAAATCAATCTTTTTATTACTGCCCGGCAACTGCAAATTTCTATATGAAGTATCCAACTGTACATTATCGGTTTGGACTTTTTCAATGCTTGCCACAGCCTCATTATTTGTGGCAGCATCCACGTCCAATTGACTCTGTTTCTCGGCTGCCTCCAATTTGCGTTGCTTTTCAGCTTCATCCAATTTACGCTGCTTCTCAGCCGCCTCCTTTTGACGTTTTTCTTTGGCCAAAAGATATTCACGATATGTGCGAGGCTCATTTGAGACAGGACTATTATTATTGTTATTATTAATATTATTATTGCCACTAGCATGTGGATTACAATTGTTGTTACTGTTGCCAGTTGCAGCTGCATTTCCGGCTGGTCCACGCTCGCGATTGTAAACGGGTCTAAAGCCAAAATTGGCATTATTTTTGTTTACATTTACATTTTTATTGAAATGATTATTGTTATTGTTGGCATTCCAGCTCATTTGGTTGTTGTTGTTGTTGTTATTATTATTGTTGTTACCATTTTTATTGTTGTAGCTAAAGTTATTGTTGGATGGCTGCCAGTTGTCCTCGTTGTAGCCGTTGTTGTTATTATTATAAGGCGCTCCACGTCCTCGTCCTTGTCCCGCATAAGTTGCCTGTTGCTGTTGTTGTGATCCTGGGCCCCAGTTGTTGCCACCACCACAACGTGGATCTCTCAACTCTGAGCCACTACCGGACATATTATTAAAACGCCTCGGCGGTTCCTTGCCATTAACATTTTTCGCGTTGGAGTTGGGAGGAAAACAACCACGTTCAAAGGGCGGCGTTTCCCTATTGGGACTACCAGAAGCCAGATTATGATGGCGTGGCTTGTTCAAGTTCAAATTGTGATTGCTGTTGTTATTATTGGGCGAAGTGGCGGCTGGAATGCTTTGGGCACGCTGAAATTCCTTAACTGGAATGTTGTTAGGTGACCATGTGGTGTTGTTGCCATTTATAATTGGCGGTGGTGGAACTGGTGATGGTGGTGCTTGTGATTGCAGCCCCACAATTGTTTGTCCTGGCTTTGGCGGCGATAAAGTGCTACTGAGATAGCTACTGTTGCGACCACGCGGATCATTACAATTGGATGCCAAGGGCGAGGTATGAAAAGTAGCTGTTGCAGTTACTTTGCTGGCAGTGTTGTTGTTGTCGTTGGTGCCACTCAATGCCGCTAATTTCTTGCGTGCCTCTTGAAACGATGGTGACTTCAATCTTATCTCATCGGTCAAACAATCCGTTGCTGGTGGTGATGGATTGCAGCGACGTTCAAAGTCCACAGACACGGTTGGTGATGGTGTTGGTGGTGTTGCTGGAGCCGCAGCTGGTGATGGTGGTGTTGGTTGCAGGGGTGCAAATCGTGAACGTCGTGTAAACACAACTGGATTTTTCACTGCACTTGGACTACTGACACCAGCTGGTGATGACTGCGTTCGCACTGGAGATTTCCTGAGATTATCCTGTCGCCTGCTGCCAATTGATGATGATGCGGCGTCTCTACGCTCAAATTCCAACGATGATGGTGACGATGTCAAGTCCAAGCTTAACGTATTTGGCTTGCCTCTACGCTCAAAGTCAGCTTTAGGTGATTCAACAACCACTTTGGTGGATTTCTTTGTGGCAACATTTATTGATGTTGCCGCTTTTAAATTCACGGCAACGGTTGCCTTCGCTGTGATTGTTGCCTTTGGTGTTGTTGTTGCCTTAGTTTTCTGAACAAATTCTTTAGCTGCTTTGGTTGCTGCTGCTCCTGCTGGTGGTTTTGGTGCTGCAGCTGGATTTGATTTGCGTACTACACCAGACTGTTTTCCAGCTGGCAGTGTCTTTGGTGAAGCGTTCGCGTTCTTTGCATCTGTTTGCTTAGCTTTATCCAACGCTTTCTTCGCTGTTCCATTGACAGCGTTTGTCATATTGGATGCGCTTGGAATTGCTTTCAATTTGGCAGTGGCAGTTGATGTCGAGGCTCGCTCCTCAGTCTGTTGTCTATTGGCGGCTGCTGCTGCTGCTGCTGAGGTACTTGGTTCACCATCGTTTATCACAATCACATCCGCGGGATTCCATAGCTAAAAATATAATATTAAATATATTAGCAAAGATCAATCTTCATGAGATAGAAGAAAAACAAGACAAAATCATAAACCAACGTAGCACAAATCAGAAATTTAGCAAGTTAAACTTTGGTTGAACTTTTTCTCGAATATGTTTGCAAGTTACTTTTACTGGGTGCAATCGCAAGAAATATTAGGTTATATGATATAGAAAGCTCTCATATTAATTGAAATACACTCTGGAGAAACGCCAGATAGAAAACAATGTAAGAACGAAAGATTTGACAGCGACTTTATGTCTCTACTCAGATTGTATTTGAAAGAAGGCGAAAAGAATTGTAGATAACTCTTAAAAAATAAGCCGAGAAAAATATATATTTACATTTGCTGGTTTCATTTAAAGAGTATTTCTAAAAGGAAACTAAAATACCAATTAAACAGTTGTTGGAAAAAAAGGTGCCAATTACAAAGTCAAAAATTTTACTTTTACAAATGACGCTTTTTGTTTTTCTAAATAATTGAGCCTTTTCTTAATTTAGTTTCCTAATCAGGGCTCAAGATATTCTTAAAAATATCAATACAATAATGTATTGATGTGATAAAAAAATATAAATTTTCTTGATATTTAAAAAAAAATAAAAAGTTAGTCATGGTACCACTAGATGTTTACTAATTTATTTATTAAAATTTCCGTTGGGTATGATGGCGTCTATTTTTTTTCGAAAAAATTTTTGCGTCCACGTTTCGGAAAGAAAAAAAGTGGTGGCAAAAGCTAAAATTATATCGCACAATTATAACGATGATATTATCGTTTTAGGAAATATCACTTAAACATATATTTCATTGCCAAAAAAGATCGATCGATATACAGTGAACCACTAATGTCTTCATACAGCATAAATTTGTAAAATTTGCGTATAATAAAGATGTTTTGATGCGGGTTTCTTATATTAATCTTTTATTGGATTAAATCCCCGTTCTAATGATGCAAAAATTTCATTAACCCATTAAGTACCCATCCAGAATTTTGAATTTAAAAAATGAGTCAGTTTTTCAACTTTTTTCCTCGATTTTTTCCAAAAAATATTTCGATGCAGAAAAATTCTTCAAAAAATTCTAAGACTGACTGCAAAAAAAGTTTTTCAAGAATATTTTTTCTAGTATTTTTTTTATAACTTTTTGAAAATCCTAAAAATGACGATTTTGACCCCTTTTTCCTACTTTTCACACAAAAAGTGACTTTTTTGCAGTTTTCAAAATATTATAAAAAATACTAGCAAAAATCAAAACATCTTTTTTATGCGCAAATTTGACAAATTTATGCTGTCTGGAGACATTAGTGGTTCACGGTATGGATCTATCGATATTGTTTCAACAGCCCTATTTCTGACATTCGTCACGTTCTAATTTTTTTTTTTCCAAATATCACGCTTTCTTGTTTTTTTTCCCTTCAGTTTTTGATTCGAAATTTTGTTAATTGTTGATATTCTTTACGAATTGCTCACCGTTTTAAATTTCGCCTTCAGCTTGGCAATGACTGCCTCAATTTTTCTTATTTTGCTATCCGGAAATTGTGTAAAAAACTGCGCAGGTGTCATGCTAAATTACATAGAAAAAGGTTAGAGAGCTTAGCAATCATAACAATAATAATCATAGTAATAGTAGCAACAACTTACTTGCTCTCTAGAATCTTTGCTAGCATATTCAGCTTCTTCCACTTCTCGTGAGCCATGTGTTGTTTGTAGGTCTTCTCTACATTTCGGATGAAGCGCGCAGAGTCGCGCAAACTTTTTAGTTTGGCCATATCATATTTTGGTTCCGCATCTCCTCCTTCTTCCACCACCACATCCAGAATCTCATCCTCCGAGTCACTCATCTTATGCGATCTTCTTAATTGCGTTTCCTTGAACCAAAAATAGTAAAAGTTCAATTTTTTTTTTGCTTTTGTTACTGCACGGTAACATTTAGGGCAGTTTTTTCAAAGTACATATAAACTGTATGTAAGATTTAATTTAAAATTTGACAGTAATTTCTGTACATTTTACGTCAAAATATATTTTCAATAGTTATCAAACACCTTATTTGGACACTGAAAACACGAGCCTTATCAAGAATTTGTACAATGATCCGAATCTTAAAAGTATTTTATATTACTTTACATTTTTCCTGCAATTTAATTTTGGGAAAACCCAGATTGGCGGGAAAATTCATGGTTTGGCGCAAAAAAAATCTAGATTTGGCTGGAAAAGTTCAATTGTGGCGAGAAAAAGCCAATCCTAGTTAACCTATCTCGAAAAATAAAGTTTTTAGGTCTGAGCAATTCCCTGGAAATGTGAGTTTAAGACTCTACCATAAAAAAAACCTCTTTACGAGGTAGGAGTCTAGTGACGAAAACATTTTCATGCCCCAAAATTTCTGATATCCAATTTTGTGACAAACAATGTTAAGTTTTACGTATAAATTATTTTAACCAAAATTTTGGCACCTTTTAATTTTAGTGGGTTTTAGCGATTTCCCGCTAATCTCGCGATTTTTCGAAAAAGTCGTAGAACAAACGTTTCTAGATCGTTTGATCGGGAACAAGTCCTCATTCAAACTATTAATATAAATTAACGATTTCATCCTAACAAACAAACAGACTGACTATTCATCTCGTTTCGAGACGGGCACCAAAAATTTCAAAGTTAATTATCTTCTGAGCCAGTGATTGGATTTTGATGATCAAGGTGTCATTTGACGCGTATTTTTGATTAGATTCGTAATAAATTAACAAAAAAAAATCAAAAAGGCTCCAACGGCCCCATTTGCTCCAATCATTTAAGTTTTGCCCCTCCCACTTACACCTGTTTTTCTCACGAACTAGGTGAGTTTCCTATAGTCTTAGTATGCACATTTGTTAGTTAAATTGATACTTTTCCATCGGTATATAATTCGACCTGATCGGTGCAAGTCATAGTAAATATTCCATTCTTCCTGGAAACAGATACTCGCCGCCTTCGCACCCTTCGTGCTGCTTTCGTCACTAGCGCGGACTGCCGTCCGCAGTGATAGGAATATACAGTGGCGGCAGAATTGATCCAGGGACATAAAGTTTTGTTTCGTTTCTTTTCAATATTAATCTCATCCTTGCAAGATCCAATGCATATAAACTCTTAGACTTAATTCATAATCGCTATTTCTATTTAAATCTAACAAAAAACTTGGTCGATATTGTAATATAAGAAGAAAAACATAAAAAAAACAAAAATTTCCTAAACATACTGGCAGAAAGAATAGGCACAAGGATCATTAAGTATTAAATTTTTGTTTTTTACATGTTGTTTTTAAAAACGGTATCTTGCTTTAAGTGGGAGTATCAGGCATTTTTATTCTTTAGCAAATGGATGGATGAATCGCAGAGGATCTTTTTGCAGCGATATTTTTCGATGTTTTCCGATGTTTTTGTTGATGCCGATTTATCGATGTTGCATGGCGATGCATCGATGTTTTGCAAAACATCGGCTGCCGCACTTTCAACACGCCATTTTCGCCGCTCTGGCAATGAGTTTATAGTAATTTGGGCAGAGTTTGCAATGCCTAAGTGAGTAAATTTATTTTAATTGGTCAGAGATACTATAGCCACAAGAAGGCTTACATATGTCTTTTTCAAAGTTCTCATCAAAGAGTCATCTTGTAGTTTGTGTTTATACTTTTAAGGTAAAAACTGTTTAAAACTTTAAAGCTGCTATGAAAGCAGCTGCTCTTTTGTTTACCACTTGTCGCAACTAAACAAAAATATCAAACGTTACATTTCAATTTAAATCTGATGCCTGCGCAGATTGCTCTCTGATTAGCGATGAAGAGCGCGGAAGAGAATTTTTCATTTTTTTATATATGCAAAATAAGTTTATTTGAGCGCGCCGGATGCTACTTAATGTCACTTTCATGTCAGGGCAAGATTTATGTAGAAGCAGGAAAGTTACAGAAGAGAACTACAGCAAAGTGCGCAAAAATGAGCAATAAAGAACCATTCGGAGGGAACATGTTCACTTGTTCACTTCAGTGAGCAACTCATTTTTGCTCACTCACTTATGAGCAACCCCACACTAATTCAGTTCGGAACGGTCCGCTGTCGAGTACGCTCGATTGTTGCCTTACCCGCTTCATCTAATTTAAACATTTGCACTGCATGTTAATTACTTATGTACATATGTATAGGATATACACACAAAATTATGTATTTAAGTACATAAGTTGTATCATGCAAAACGAGCTGCTTTAATATTAATTTGACTTCTCTTTTAATTTAATTGTATAACCGATTGTATAACCGATTGAGTGAACTAATTTGCAAAATGAACTACGATAAACAGCTCTAAAATGAACGCGTGCATCTCTAAAAACATATTGCATTCAAACATACGCATATGTCCCGCCTATACGAATAGTGCACATGCATGTGGGTATGTATGTATGCGTGTGTGTGTGTTCAAACTACCTGGGGTTTGTCAAAGCTCTTCAATAATTTCATTAATGATTATTGGTCAGATTTGCGTTTGAAGCTACGACAAAGCTTCACCCCGGGGTAAACAGACTAAAGGCAGCTTATACAAAACACAAACACACATATGAGATCACATTTTTTCTGCAGCTGAATGTTGTTTTTATGTTTGCTTTTGCTTTGCAACTATTCTTTTTTTTTTATTGACATACACTTAATCAATACACACCGTATCCTGAAGCAACAACAACAATTGCAACACACGCGCTTGGGTCACAATTGTAACACGACGTTCGCAGCGGCAGCGACGCCGAACAAGACATTTAACATTTTAACTTAGACGTCTAAAAACACAAACACATTGCTTAACACACATACTTTGCACAATAATAAAATGTATATAGAATATAAAAGAAAACTACTTTTATAACTGCGACGTTTTAGGAGATAGACGCGCTGTTGTTCATTCTCTGAAATTCGAGTAACAAGTAAAACGAGGTAAAAAAACAAGCAATCCAAATCGAACGTAGAGTTGCCAGATAGTTTAGATTTTTTGTTTATTTCTCAAAAAACAACTGCAAATGAGCAAAGCAAGTGCATAAGTGTAATTTTAAATATTATTAAATGCAAATAGAAACACTTTGAAATGTGTATAAAGTTGAAATCATAATTTTCAAAGTTTAATAGTTGCAATGCAAATGTCTGGCAGCTCGCGGCAGCTCAACAGCTGCACAGCAGCTGGGACAGCTGACGAATTCGCCGCATTTCATTATGGCTGTTTTTGTTTCATTTTGTGTGCCGCCGTCGCTGCTACTGCTGCTGTTCGTTCGTTTGTGTGTGTGCGCTTGCGTAAGTGTGTGTAGCCTTCTCAGGGTAGCAAACATTTTTCAAGAAAAGATCTTTTGCTGCGCACATTCATATTCACATATTCACATCGTTATTTTGTTGGAGGGCGTAAGAGTCTCCAAGGCCAAGTTTCTCTGCACTTTGGGGTAAACTGTTTTTCAAAATGTCCAAATATCCAAACCTATCCATTATCCCATCGATAAATACCAGATTGCCGACTCCACATGCTGTCAACCAACCCCAGACAAGTACAGACCCGCCACTGTGCTTGACTGTGCCCACAATATTCTGTGGCTCCAGCTCGGAAATTACTTTTCGCCATACTTTTGGGTGTCCATATGATCCGTGGATATTGAACTAACTCTCAAATGACAATATGACGGTGTTCCAGGATCTTTGCTCCGCTTATTCATACTCCTTCGCAAATAAAAGCCTTTTGGTACGGTTGACGGCATTGTCTGGGGTTGGTTGACAGCATGTGGAGTCGGCAATCTGGTATTTATCGATGGGATAATGGATAGGTTTGGATATTTGGACATTTTGAAAAACAGTTTACCCCAAAGTGCAGAGAAACTTGGCCTTGGAGACTCTTACGCCCTCCAACAAAATAACGACCCCAAGCATTCTGGGTGTATTTTAAAGGATTGGCTTCTTTATAAGGTGAAAAAACAGCTCGAAACACCACCTCATCCACCTGACTTGGACCCAATCGAGTATTTGTGGGATCACCTTGACCGTCTTGTCAGGAAGCGAATGATTGGTGATGAGGATGACTTGGGAAGGGCGCTCTTGGAGGATTGGGAGAATGTCCCCCCTAGTGTAGCCATGAGCCTTGTATGATCAATGGGATCCAGACTCCAAGCAGTTATAAAGCAAAGGGGACACCCCACCAAATATTAGGAACTATAATAATGTTGCTCTGTTATGAATAAACTGTTGTAAAATGGATTGAATTGGTTTTGCATACAAACTTTTTTGATGTATTTTTTAGGGTATTTTTGTTAAAATTCAGATAATTAGTAAAGTTAATGCTTTTTTAAATATTTGATGTGCCTTAAATGAAGTTAATAATTTATATTTCTTAAATATATTAACTCATTTGTTCTAAATGCATCGCTCTTATGTTTTTTCATTGCGTAAAGTTTGGTTTGCAGACTGCATACAAACTTTATTGATTCACTGTATGTATTTATTTCTCTTTCGGCTCTTTTTCATATCTTCTTCTTAACGCCACACAACATGGTTATCCACAAAATATTCATATGTATGTATGTATGTATGTACAGTGAACCACAAATGTCTTCATACAGCATAAACTTGTAAAATTTGCGTATAATAAAGATGTTTTGATGCGGTTTTCTTATATAAATCTTTTATTCACTTAAATCCCGTTCTAATGATACCAAAATTTCTTTAACCCATTAAGTACCCATCAAAATTTTGAATTGAAAAAAAGCATTTTCAAAATTTTTCCTCGATTTTTTCAACAAATTTTTTGGTTCCAAAAATTTAGAGGACTGCAAAAAAAATTTCCAAAAATATTTTTCGTATTTTGTATAATTTTTTAAAAATCCTAAAAATGACGATTTTAACCCCTTTTTCCTACTTTTCACACAAAAAGTGGCTTTTTTGCAGTTTTCAAAAAATTATAAAAAATACTAGCAAAAATATTTTTGAAAATTTTTTTTTGCAGTCACTCTTAGAATTGTTTGAAGAATTTTTCTGCATCAAAAAATTTTTTTGGAAAAAATCGAGGAAAAATTTTGAAAAATTGACTTTTTTTCAAATTCAAAATTTTTGATGGGTACTTAATGGGTTAAAGAAATTTTGGTATCATTAGAACGGGATTTAAGTGAATAAAAGATTTATATAAGAAAACCGCATCAAAACATCTTTATTATACGCAAATTTTACAAGTTTATGCTGTATGAAGACATTTGTGGTTCACTGTACATATGTATGTATGTGAGTATTGAAGTCATCCAAGGTCAACAGTCTAAACAGCTTGTTGTTGTTGAAAGTGTGCCCTTTAATATTATTGAAATTTAATTATGAATCTATCCCAATAGCTGGAAGCTTCTCGGGTGTTTAAAGTGCTTTCAGACGAGGATTTTTTAACCGACACTTTTTCACCGACGGTGAATTTACCCATTTACACCAGGGGTGGGCGCAAAATTTGACCTCGGGAGCACTACAACAACAACTACAACAACAACCTTTTTCGCGTCTACCTACTTTGTCGATCACCCAAATAATGTGCGAGCAAAAAAAAAGGTCTTCGGCGCGGCGCGTAGCGCGCACACACTGCGCCTTTGCAATGTTGTTGTTGTTTTATTGACGGTCATAAATTTTAAGTGTCAAAAATGCCTCGACTCGACTCGAGCTGCCTGTGTGCGTTGTTGTTGCTAATGCCTCGACTCGAGCTGCCTGTGTGCGTTGTTGTTGCTAGCTTGTTCGCGAGCTGACCGTGTCTAATTGATTTATGACGCCTCGACTCGAGCTGCTTGTGTGCGACATCACGGCGCCGAATAAGTACGAGAGTAGCTGCTTAACTCCGAGAGTACAGGCCGCCCACCCCTGATTTACACAATTCTCATCGGTGTTCATACCAAAATACCATCGGTTTTTGTTTTCACGGTAGCTGGTCACACCCAACACACTTTTAGCTCGCGCACACTTTTTTTTTTGCCGAAAAGCACAAAAAAATACCAAAAAAGTGCGATGTTAACGTATTGATGTTTCACCGACGCAAAAAACCGATGGAATAGAACGTGTTCTATTTCCATCGGTGAGCGTCGGTTTTTCACCGACACTTAAAAATTTTGTGTGTTTACACGACACCGACAGTTTTTTTGACAAAAAGTGTCGGTTAAAAAATCCTCGTCTGAAAGCACTTTTAACGATTTTGCAAGGAATGCATTAAAAGCGAAATTGAAAACTCAGCGCTATTATTGCACACACACACACGCACACATACATAATATGTACATTTTTAAGTTATAGTTGAATTTGTTGTGTGACTTTTCATTTTGCAATCAATTTGTGGCAACCTCATCGACTCGATAAACCCTTTTAAAAATATCGATAACATTAAGTTAATCAATCTCAAACGACTTTCGAAGAGTAACAAAAACTGAAATTTGAATTTGTTAGTTATAAGACGAAATGAATGCATATAAAGTCTTACAAACTAATTGACAAACTGTACATTTTTACTCTTCTCGTCACTGGGTTAAATAAAATTCATACTTTTTAAAGAACATGTTCAATCATCGTAAAATAATTAATATCATTAAATGAAACACTGCAATATTGAAGATATGTATATACAGGTACAGCTGTGTTCCCGAAAATAGTAGTGCAGCACCTGCAATGCATTTGCAAAGTCTCATTCGGTCTGGCCCGTCGTATTTGAAGGAACATGTGCTAAGGAGTATGTATAACATCCACCTAACTCAGAATATAATCCTAGGTACACCAAAAGTACAGTCAAACATGGTGGCCTTAGGGTTGGCATTTTAAAAAACACAATGCTACCGTATGGCACTTGGAAAATGCCTCTTAAATGGACATTTCAACAGGACACTATTCAAAACACACGAGCAAGCTCGCCAAAGATTGATTTGCAGCCGAGAAGATCGATGTGATGCACTCAGTCCGCAGATCTTAATCCGATCGAAAACTTATGGGGAAATCTCAATATGGGTTTTGGCAACTACAATACCTTCAAATAAAGCACAGCTTTGGCAGGTGGTTCAGGAAGCATGGTCTCAATTCCTTATCGATTCCATTTGCCGCCGGTGCAAAGCCGTTATTTAAAATTAAGAATATACAAGTAAATACAGTTCAACTTCCATAACTCAAACTTCTATAACTCGAATTTCTCTCTAACTTGAGCTAATTGAGTGGCAGTAAAA